>CAUYQV010095365.1:0-21289 GCA_963574575.1 Galagoides demidoff
TGCCTATAAACCCAGCACTTCAGGAGGCTGAAGCAGGATTGCTTGAGACCAGGAATTCAAAACCAGCCTGAGCAACATAGTGAGACACCATCTTTACCACCACCATCAACAACAAAAATCAGCTGGGCCTAAGTGGCACACACCTGTAGTTCCAGCTACTCAGGAGCCTGAGGCAGTGGGATCACTGAGCCCTGGAATTTGAGGTTACAGTGAGCCTCATGTCACCACTGCACTCTAGGCGGGGTAACAGAGTGACATCCTATTAAAAAAAATGCAAGGGCTTATATGGTGGCTCACACCTGTAATCCTAACACTCTGGGAGGCCAAGGTGGGTAGATTGCTTGAGCTCACAAGTTTGAGACCAGCCTGAGCAAAAGTAAGACCCCGTCACTAGTAAAAATAGAAAAACTGAGGCAAGAAGATCGCTTGAGCCCAAGAGTTGGAGATTGCTGTGAGCTGACTGTCAGAGCACTCTACTTGGGGTGACAGCTTAAGACTCTGTCTCAAAAAAAAAAAAAAATGCCAGAGGAATGAGGACAGGGGTTGCTGCTGACATCTGGCCACGTTCTGCTCAGAAATAAACTGGGCAAGGAGGGAAGAGTCTTATTCTGAGAATATTAAAATGTCTGTTGACCAAATGAGGCTCCTCCTGGATCTATTGGGAATAGGAAGGTAAAGGGGATTGGTTAATCCCTAAAAGGTGAAGGGAATTGATTAACTGCCCTATTTGGAGTTCTTATGGTCCTGCTTCCTCCCCCAAAATGACTCCAATTGGAAGACAGTAGAATTTGTGGGCAAAGTTGTGGGCACCCTCAGGAATGTCTGCACAGATAACTATACCTCGTGTCTCCAGGTACTCAGAGCTTCCCTGATAAAGGTTGATAAGTAACTGCCTGGGGCCAGAACTGCCGGAGGCAGCTACAGACTCTGCCTGGAGCTTGTGTCTCCCCTGCCTGCTCTTGGAAAGCCCTTTCTCCCTCTCACATTCCTTCATTCCTTCATATTTATTTTTTTAGTATTAACTGAGCATCCGCTATACTCCAGGTCCTGATGGCAGCAACACAGATAAAACAGAACATCCTCAGACACAAATGAAACAGGAATAATTCTAAACATAGCTACACACTGAAATTAAAAATAGCTAACAATTGGGTGGCATCTGTGGCTCAGTGAGTAGGGCGCCGGCCCCATATTCCGAGGGTGGTGGGTTCAGACCTGGCCCCAGCTAAACTGCAACAAAAAAATAGCCAGATGTTGTGGCGGGTGCCTGTAGTCCCAGCTACTAGGGAGGCTGAGGCAAGAGAATCACCTAAGCTCAGGAGTTGGAGGTTGCTGTGCGCTGTGACACTATAGCACTCTACTGAGGGCGATAATAAAAATAAAAATCTAACAATTATTGAGCACTCAGTGTTTGCCAGGCTTAGCATCGGATATTCACTCAAGGACCTTTCACACACCCCTCTAGAAAACAAAGGGACTTGAGCATACAGCGGGAGAGCAGATTGTTAGGGACAGGGGTGTCTGGAGAGGCATCTCTGTCTCTGAAGGAGGTGTCATAGACCATATAGCTTTAAGGAAAGGAGAAGCGAGAGCTAAGCTCGGAACACTATATAATCATCAGAAACACGGGTAACATCTCGGTACCATAACACCTTGGTGATAAGGGCACGGGGGAGGGGTTTGGCTCTCCTAACATGAGAACTCAAGAACATCGGTGATTGGCAGTCTCTACACCTATGGTGCAAAGAGCCACAGGATCACGTCTATAAGAAGCTGTGGCCAAGGCAGTCGGGGAGCGAACGCACATTCCTTCATGACCTGCTCACTCTGACTTTCACTTCTGCCCGCAGAACGGACGGCATTTCTGTACAAGACTGCTAAGATTCGTACTCTTACTGAGACTGCTACTCTCCCTCAAAGACTCTCTCTCTCCCACTTCTGCTAAGGCAAATAGCCCTCAGGCACCTAAGGGTAATTGTTCCCAAGCAAGATAATAGCATAGTGGTCCAAGTCTGGAACACAGGTAAGCCGGCAGAGACCTGGCCAGTCCCACCCCAACAGGAAAGTAAGAATGGGCTGGGCTTTCTAGCAGACAGGAGGGAACATCAAGAGTGAAGGCACAGAGGTGAATGTGGGTGTGGGGAAGGCAGAGATGGGGTTGGAAGGAAGAATGTGGGGCTCATAGGAAGGGGTTTATACTCTCATGCAGTGAGGCCCAGGGGGTGGGGGGCTTTTATAGGGAGATGATAAATAGGTAAACAGACCTGTGTTCTAAGATTCCTCCAGGCTGAATGTGGGGACTGCAGAATGCCATGAGAGGAAACGGCAGGATGCCATGGGGTGTGGAATTCGGAGGCAGAACATGGGGACTTTAGTGGCTCTTTCTCAGACACTGTCAGTTTCATCAGCCTCCTACTGATGGAAACGCCACAAAAGTAGTGTATTGGGGGCTCAACTTATCCTCCTGTCCTCTTGGGCCTGATCCCTCCCCAAGTTCCCCTTTTGCTATCCTCTCCTGCTCCAGGGGACCCAGGCTATGGCAGGCCTTCTTACTCTGACTCCAAGGACCCTAGTATGTAATTCTGTGCTGGTGTCCAGGGATGTCTCTGATGCATTTGATGTCTTAAGCACTTCAGCTGTGCTTAGCCATTCATACCCTGGAAACAGACTGATTCCCTCAACAAAAGAACCTAAGTTTCTCAACTATATGGACCTCCTGAACATTGTGGGTTAAGAAGCACTGTAGGGGCCATTCTCGGTGGCTCACACCTGTAATCTTAGCACTCTGAGAGGCCCAGGGGGGTCGATTGTCTGAGCTCACAGGTATGAGACCAGTCTGATCCAGAGCAAGACCTCGCCTCTAAAAATAGCCAGGTGTTGGAGTGGGAGCATGTAGTCCAGCTACTTGGGAGGCTGAGGTAAGAGGATCACTTGAACCCAAGTGTTTGAGGTTTCTGTGAGTGATGATGCCACAACACTCTACTGGGAGCAAGAAAGTGAGACTCTGTCTCAAAAAAAAAGAGCCATTGTAAGAAAGCTCTGAACCCAGCTGATCTTGGTTCAGGCTGTTGTTCCCACCAATACGGGTAGTCAACCAATGAAATGTGGACATTAGCCAGATGTGGTGGCTCAACTCTATAATCCTAGTAATTTGAGAGGCTGAGGCGGGCAGATTGCATGAGCTCGGGACTTCAAGATCAGCCGAAGGAAGAGCAAAACTTCTCCACTAAAAGAAAAATACATATATACAGAAAAAAAACGAGTCAGGCATTGTGGTGAATGCCTGCAGTCCCAGCTACATAGGAGGTTGAGGCAAGAAGATCACTTAAGCCCAAGAGTTGAAGGGTGCTGTGAGCCACGATGCCATGGCACTCTTCTCAGGGCAACAGAGTGAGACGCTATCTCAAAAAAAAAAGAAAGAAAGAAAGAAAGAAATGTGGGCATTAGGGAGCAAGACAATTGTTTTGTTAAATAGTTTTTTATCATTGATTTAGAATTTAAATGACATGCAAGTTTTCAAAAATGACTAAAACTTAAGGGCTGAACTTAAATCTGGAATTCAGATTCTGGTTTTGCCATGTGTAGGCTTGAGCCAGATACTTATCCTCCCAGACCCTCTTTTTCTTCATCTGCATATGAGGCTAAAACAATGTATGTGATGTGTGCAGCACAGAGCCTGCATGTCATCGAGTATCTACAGTTATTAACATTTTCACTTTAGCTAAAGCATTTTCAGGCAATGCCATGTATTAAAACTATTAACTGATTCATATGACTCGCCACTGAAAAACGTGTTGACTTACTAACAACCATTGAGAGGGAGTGAACTTTCTTTTGTAAATATTTTTTTTAAAGACACCTTAGGAGGCATTTATAGACAAAACAGAATCTCTAAAAATTGTTATAAGATGACAGAAAGGACCACAGCGGTCAGAAAGCATTTTACAACTGATGATGAGAACAAGAGCACTCAAAAACTTACTCAGCCTCACTAAGGATCAAAGAAACTGTACCCACAGCAAACTAACAGTCAGCCTTTTGTTTTTTTCTTTGAGACAGGGTCTCACTCTGTCTCCCAGGCTAGGTGCAGTGGCTTCATCATGGCTCACAGAAACCACAAACTCCTGGGCTCAAATGATCCCCCTGCCTCAGCCTCCTGAGTAGATGAGACGACAGGTGCGTGCCATCTAGGCGCAGCTAATTTTTTTTTATTTTTTGTAGGCACAGGGGTCTCAGTATTGTCCAGGCTGATCTCAAATTCCTGGCTTCAAGGTATCCTCCTGCCTCAGCCTCCCAAAGTGCTGGGATTACAGGTACAAGACACCACACCCAGCCAGGACTCTTTTTTTGTTTGTTTGTTTTTTTGAGACATACTTTCATGTTGTCACCCTCGGTAGAGTGCCATGGTGTCATACCTCACAGCAACCTTAAACTCTTAGGCTCAAGCAATTCTCTTGCCTCAGCATCTCAAGTAGCTAGTACTACAGGTGCCTGCCACACTGCCCAGCTATTTTTTAGAGATGGGATCTCTCTCTTGCTCGGGCTGGTCTCGAATTCCTGAGCTCAGGCAATCCACCCACCTCGGCCTCTCAGAGTCAGGCACGAGTCACGGCGCCCAGTATTCGGGACTCTTGATAAAACATGACACAAATTTCAGTTATCCATACTCACCGAGTTTCCCTCCCTCCCTCTGCAGTAAGGATGCCGTGTCCCAAGGCAGGCAGGGGAGTAAGGTAGAGTGAGCAGTCCCAGCGCTGTCAGAATATCCTGGCTTTATTTTCTTTTCCCTCTCTGTACTCCAGAGAGGGCAGAGGAGAGGGCAGAGGACTTCCGCACGTCCTTGGAACAGGCCTTAGAAGGTATTCTTATCCTTCCTACGGGTAAAATGGCACCAAGGGTCCCCATCGGTTCAAGATGGGGACTTTGACTATACTGTGATGAGGACAGAAGCAGCCAGGCAGTAGAAAGTAGCCTTTGCCCTCCTCAGCAGCAGGTTGTCGCTCAGGCTCCAGAAGGCAGGGAAAGTCGGCGCTCTGGTGGACGCGGTTGGGATCATGCTGGGCCATGTACAGGTGATGGGAAGCTGGGTGTGTGAAATGGCAGGTGCTGGTGAACTTGCTCTCATCCTCCTCAGTGGCCCCACGGTCCTGTGATGGGAAGAAGCCAGGGAGTCCTAGGTCTTTGGCAGTCATGTGGGGTCTTTTGAAGGCAAGGTACCCATCCGCTAGCTTAGGGTTAGGGTTGGGGATAGGCCTATGAAACTCTTTCTGCCGCAGTTGAGCCTGGAGCTTCACCTGCTGTGGAAACAAATTACACATGAATGGAGGGCTGGGAGAGACAGGAGATGGAGTAGCTTTTCCTGGAAGTATCCAGAGCACACCTCTCTTTATTTTTAATTATTTTATTTATTTTATTTTTTTTTGAGACAGAGCCTCAAGCTGTCCCCCTGGGTAGAGTGATATGGCATCACAGTTCACAGCAACCTCCAACTCCTGGGCTCAAGCTGATCTCCTGCCTCAGCCTCCCAAGTAGCTGGGACCACAGGTGCCAAGCCACCTCTCTTTATTTTTTAAAACTTTAAATTAATCTTTGAGTGGTAATATATACAACAGAAGGAAATATTGGTGTCATACAAAGGGTTTATAATAAAAAGTCTCTTTCCCACTCTCCTCCTCTCTGGAATCCTATCTCCAGGGGCAACTACTGTTATCAGTGTTTTGTTTTGTTTGTTTTGCTTTGTTTTGAGACAGAAACTTGCTTTGATGCCCTGTTAGAGTACTATGGCATCACAGCTCACAACAACTTCAAACTCTCGGGTTCAAGTGATCCTTTTATCTCAGCCTCCCAACTAGCTAGGACTACAGGAGCCCACCACAACACCTGGCTATTTTTAGAGACAGGGTCTTATTCTTGTTCAGGCTGGTCTCAAACTCCTAAGCTCAGGCAATCTTCCCCACCTGGGCCTCCCACAGTGCTAGGATTATAGGCATGCGCCACCATGCCCAGCCAGACCCCATCTCTTAAATAAAAGAACATAAACATCATTTCACATCTCCATAAACAAATGGGAAGATGCCCAACCTCATTAGTAGTCAGTGAAATGAAAATTAGGAACACGAGAGAAGATGATTGTATACCCACCAACTGACAAAAATTAAAACATTTGGCCAAGCAAAGTAATCCTAGCAATCTGGGAGGCCAAGGCAGGTGGATTGCTTGAGCTCAGGAATTCAAGACTAGCTGCAGCAAGAGTGAGACCCCCATCTCTACTAGCTAGGTGTTTGGTGGGCACCTGTAGTCCTAGCTACTGGGTAAGCTGAGGCAAAAATATTGTTCAACCCCAAGAATTTGAGATTTTGTAAGCTGTGACCCCATGGCACTCTACCCAGGGTGACAGAATGAAACTGTATCTCAAAAAGAAAAAAAACAGGGCAGTACCTGTGGCTCAGTGAGTAGGGCATCAGACCCATATGCCAAGGGTGGTGGGTTCAAACCCAGCCCTGGCCAAACTGCAACAAAAAAATAGCCAGGCGTTGTGGCAGGTGCCTGTAGTCCCAGCTACTTGGGAGGCTGAGGCAAGAGAATCACCTAAGTCCAAGAGCTGGAGTTTGCTGTGAGCTGTGATGCCACAGTACTCTACCCAGGATAACAAAGTGAGACTGTGTCTCTAAAAAAAAAAAAATTAAAATATCTAGCCAGATATGGCAGCTTAAACCTGCTGCCATACCACTTTGGGAGGCCAAGGTGAAAGGATCACTTGAGGCCAGGAGTTTGAGACCAGCCTGAGCAATTTTTCTATTTTTCTAAAAAATAGAAAAATTAGCTGGGTGTAGTGGCTCACATCTGTAATCCCAGCACTCTGGGAAGCCAAGGCAGGCAGATCATCCGAGCTCATGAGTTTGAGACCAGCCTGAGCTAGAGTAAGACCCCATTTCTAAAATTAGCCAAGCACTGTGGTAGGTGCCTATAGTCCCAGCTACTTGGGAGGCTGATGCAGGAGAATAGCTTGTGCCCAGAGACTGAGGTTGCTGTGAGCTATGATGACATGGCACTCTACTAGGGGAAGGAAGGGGACAAAGTGAGACTCTGTCTCAAAAAAAAAAAGAAAAGAAAAGAAAAATTAGGTGTGGTGGCTCACACCTGTAGTGCCAGCTACTTGAAAGCATTGTGGCACAAAGATCACTTGAGTCTAAGAGTTTGAGGTTGCAATGAACTGTGATCACACCACTGTACTCTAATCCTGGCAACAAAGTGAGGCTCTGTCTCAAAAACAAACAAACAACAACAACAAAAACAACAATCCCACGTAATGGCAAAATTACAGAGCATCACAAGTGACCATTTGTTTGTGGGTGATAATGTAACTTGGTCTAACCACTTTGGAAAAGAGTGATTTTACCTAATAACCTAGGACAAGCAATTCTACTCCTGGGATGAATAAAGTCTTACACATTAGATGTGTTCCATTTTCATTGCAGCATTTGGGAGCAGGGAAAAGTAGGAAAAAGCAAGTATCGTAAATGTTCACCAATAGGAAAAGGGACAAATACACTGATGAATCTTTAAGCAATGTTGTACAATATAGCAGAAATTGAATAGCATGCCGTAATGGTTAGCAAAAAGCAAAAGTTATGGAAGAACACAAATTCAATACACAGTAAAGTTTAAGAAGGCAAAATTAAAGAATTTGTTTGAAAGAGTGCATTCATACATGAAAAAAATGAAATTACTTTTTAGAAAAACATTAAATATATTAATATTTTAAACCCAAATTCAGAATATTGCCTACCTTTGGAAGTGAGGGAAAGAATTTTGCAGAGGTAGTTGCCCAGGAGCCTCAAAGGCACTACTAATATGCTAAGCTTTAAGTTGGCTGATAATGGGTACACTGGTGTTTGTTTTTATCCATTTTATTTCAACTGTAAAGTATACTATTTACAATCTTTTGTATATACATATGACATATTTGACGTAATTTTAAAATATACATGCACTCATGTACACACACACAACCTCTAAGTCAAGTTTCCTGGTTTTGGATTTTGTTCCAAATAAGTGCCCGGTGTTCACATTCATAATAAAGATGAAATAAAGATGATTTCCCTGGACTGCTGATTAGATGGCAGGATCTGCCGGCCTTCCTACCTCTTGCGGTGAGATCCTGGAATATTTGTGCTTCCCGTAGGGCTTGTAGTCGATCATGTAGGAGCTCTGATATATGTCTAGATCCACCGGGGCCTAAAGGACAAAGAATACAAAACAAGAGATCCTGCCTTGTCATTCTACCACTTAAAGCCATTCAATGGTTTCTCATTGTTTGTTGGAAAAAAAGTCCAATTTGGGGGACAGAAATTCAGAGCCCTTACTGATCTGGTTCTGTTGCCTTTCCCATCCTACCTCCTCCCTGCCCACTTGTACTCCAACCTCACATCTTCCCTCTCACACAGGCCTGGCAATGCTCTTATCTGATGGGGACACTGGTTGCCCTCTTCACAGACTAGCAAACTCCTATGTATCCTCCAAGACTCCAAATAATGTCACTTCCCCCAAACATCTCTCCCACCCTTGTATATTCCATCTCCCCCAAAGCTAGTCCTTTCTCCTCTGCTTTCATAGCATGTTTCACATCCCTCTACTACGGCACCTACTCAGATGTGTTGTAATTGATTTAATGAAGCACAAGACATCAGGACCTTATTTTAGGCATCTTTCAGCCCCAATGTCCAGACAGTGCCCAGCACACTGTGGATGCCTTAATTCTACTCTGTTGCAGAAACAAAATCATTCCAGACTGATGACCAGAGGGAACCTCAAAGGACTCAGCCCTCTTCTGTGGCTGCTTACTAAGGCTATCCCATCCTGAGATGTCACAGGACACAAAAACCCACATCACTCACCTGTCTGGGGTACACCACACCTGCCATGGCAAAGGACCTAAACACAAAAAAGTTGTTTATTTAGCCCTGCTCTGTCATAGCCTGGGAGATAGCCACCATCCCCACAGCCATGCCCCCTAAGCCCATTCCCACCTTCCCTGGGTTCCTACCTCACACATAACTTAGATCATCCAGGGAGTGGTTGTGACACGAGGGACGAACGGGCTGGTAGACAGAGACCCTGGTTCAAAGGAGCTGGAGCAGGACTCAAGAGGAATTTAGGGCTGTTTAAAACATCAGATTTACCTTTCAGACAGGTAAATCTCCTCTCCAGGCAAGTGATGTGCTGGAAAATATTTAACAACCACTTTTGGAGGAAAATAAACCCTGGGTTTATAGCATCTGCCAATGTCTGTGGTACAAATCCTCCCATCATGACCCATTGCAAGCTGTCAATGTAATTGTGAGGTATTCTCAGTTGAACAATAACACCTTTTGGGTTCAACCCCACCCTCACCCCCAGCCCTGAGGGGAAGTCTCACTGCCCTTGTGTGGATGGACCCCTCGGTTCCTGATGAGTGCTTCAGTGTATTCCTGGAGAACCTGCCCTGAGCCTCGCTCCCAGCAGGGGAGTGACCAAACCTCAACTAGTTTGTATGTCCTCTTCTTTGGGGGACACAGATAGCTTCTATCTTAGGATTAGAGACAAGCTTCAGTGTGGACAGAGCCTACCCCTCCTTCTGCCAAGGCCCGACGACGCTCCTGCCCTCCCACTTCCAGGTGTCCCGGACACATGGAGAGTCCTGCTGCGGTGTCCTACCACCACACCTGTCTTTAAGATGAACCCTGACCTGGGTGTTGGAGGCTATTTTGGTCATAGGCCCCCATCATTGTGAGGTGGATGGCAGGTCAAGCTGCCTACATGCCAGTTTCCCTGTGCCTGGCTAACCCCCTTTCAGTGAGCCTCTGAAGCCAACATGAAGCTTTGAAGGTACTGGGGGCAGGTGCTTTCCAAAACTTCACAGAATCGATCTATTTTCAGGAGAGGGAGGTAAACAGAAAGAAGCCCATATGGTTTATGACATCAGACTGTGAGTAGCTGAATCCACCTGATAGCATAGCCACTCCAGGTTACGAACAAGCCTGGCTCAAAATTGTTGAAATTCTACCCTCTTTCATATTCACTGGTGATTATAATCACAGACAAAAAATATAAGAGTGGATGAATATGTGGAAAAATTAAAACCATATGATCCAAAGTTACCATATGATCTAGAATTCCACTTCTGGTTATAAATCAAAAAGAATTGAAAACAGGGACTAAAACTGATACCTGTACACCAGTGTTCATAGCAGCATCTTTCACTATAGCTATAATGTGGAAACAACCCAACTGCCCACCAAAATGTGGTCTGTACACATGGTGGAATATTATTCAGCTCTGAAAAGGAAAGAAATTCTTGGCCCTACATCTTAGCCCTCTGGGAGGCTAAGGGGAGTGGATTGCTTGAGCTCAGAAGTTCAAGACCAGCCTGAGCAAAAAAGTGAGACCCAGTCTCTAAAACCAGCCAAAGATGGTGGTGGGTACCTGTAGTCCCCACTACTTGGGAGCCTGAGGCAAGAGGATCTCTTGAGCCCAAGGGTTTGATGTTGCTGTGAGCTATGATGCCACAGCATTCTACCGATGCCGACAAAGTAAGACTCTGTCTCAAAAAAAAGAAAGGAAAAAAAAGATGAGTGAAAATGGAGGAAATTCTGATACATGCTACAACAAGGATCAACCTTGAAGACATTATGCTAAGTGAAATAAATTAGTCACAAAAAGACAAATATTATATGATTCCACTTGCACAGAGAAGCCAAATTCATAGAGACAGAAAGTAACATGGTGGTGGCTGGAGGCTGAGGGGAAGAAATAATGGGGTGTTATTATTTAACGGGTGTGGAGTTTTAGTTAGGAAGATGACCATGTTCTGGAAATGGATTATGATGATGATGGCACCACACTGTGAATGTACTTTGATACCACTGAACTGTACACTTAAAAATGGCTGTCTTTCTACACATAGTTTAAAAAACCGGTTAAAATGGTAAATGTTATGTCATATATATACCATAATAAAAAACACCACCCTCTTTAAGGAACACCTTCTCCATGAAGCTTTCCTTGATCTCACTAGATGCCACAAGTCAGCCTCCATTACATAACAGTAAATCTGTGACACGCAAGAGAATGGCTGGGTGAGCACTTCAGATGGGGGATCTAAGAAGGCCTCTCTGGGAAGAACCAGGCAGGCCAAGATCTGGAAGAAAAGGGTTCCTGGCCCAGGGATCAGCAGCTGCATGTCCTGAGGGTCAGAGACACTGCAAACAAGAAGAGCCAGCCAGTGTGCCTGGGAAGGCCCACAGTCCATCTTCCTATAATGGCATGCCAGTTTCTCCCTGGAGAACTGTTTCTCTACCTGCTTTGGTTTCAGTGTGTCCTCAGAATTCATGTATTAGAAATTAAGTCCTCAGTGTGCTAGGATTGGGAGGTGGGATCTTTAATACATGATTATAAAGTGATTAAGAGGGATTAATGCCTTTCTTGGGAGTGAGTTCTCTCTCTCAGGACAGGATTAGTTAGGGCAAGAGTGGCTGGTTACAAACCAAGGTTGTTCCTTGTGTTCTGCCTCTCTCACGTGAGCTCCCTTGCTCTTGCACTTTTCTGCCATGTTAGAATGCAGTATAAAAGCCCTCTCCAGAAGCTGCTGCTATGCCTTGGACTTCCCAGCTTCCAAACCATGTGCCAAGTAAACCTCTCTTTTTTATAAATTACCCTATTTTGTGTTGCTATAAAGGAATACCTGAGGCTGAGTAATTTATTTTTAAAAAGATGTTTATTTGACTCACAGTCCTGCAAATTGCAGAAGGAGTACCAGCACCTGCATCTGGTGAGGACTCAAGCTGTTCCTACTCATGGTGGAAGGTGAAGGGGAGCTGATATGTACAGAGATCACATAGTGAGAAAGGAAATGAGGGGCAAATGACACATTCTTTTGAAAATAACCAGCTCTCATGGGAACTAACAGAATAAGAACTCACTACCACAAGAATAGCATAAAGCCATTCATGAGGGATCTGTCTCCCCATGACTCAAACCATCCCTCCTAGGCCCTATCTCCCACACTTGGGATAAAATTTCAACATGAAGGCTTCGTGCCTGTGGCTCACGTGGCTAAGGCGCCAGCCACATACACCTAAGGTGGCAGGTTCAAATCCAGCCTGGGCCCGCCAAACAACAATGATGGCCGCAACCAAAAAAATAGCCGGGTGTTGTGGTGGCCACATCTTACGCCGGCTCTGGGCCATCTTTAGCCTTTTTCTTCTTTTCCTATTCTTACTTTCTCTCTTTACTATTTTTCATCATATATATATTTTTGCATCATATGTATTTTTGATTTTTTGATTTGTTTTGTTTTGTTTTACAAGACAGAGTCTCATTTTGTCACCCTTGGTAGAGTGCTCTGGCATCATACCTCATAGCAACTTCAAACTCTTGGTTCCAATGTCAAGCTTAAAAATAAAAGCGGAAAGTAAAAGGAAAGAAAAAATGTACCAGACAAATATGAACGTAAAGAAAGCTAGTGTGGGCTTGGTCCCTGTGGCTCAAGTGGCTAAGACACCAGCCCCATACACCTGAGCTAGAGGGTTCAAATCCATCTGGGGGCCGCCAAACAACAATGACCGCTGCAACAACAACAACAACAAAAATTTCGCAGGGCGTTGTAGCAGGCGCCTGTGGTCCCAGCTACTCAGGAGGCTGAGGCAGGAGACTCACTTGAGCCCAGGAGTTGGAGGTTGCTGTGAACTGTGATGCCATATCACTCTACCCAGGGGGACAGCTTGAGGCTCTGTCTCAGAAAAAAAAAAAAATTACAACATGAAGTCTGAAGGAGACAGATATTCAAATTATAGGCTCGGTGCCTGTGGCTCAAGCAGCTAAGGCACTGGCCACATACACCTGAGCTAGTGGGTTCAAATCCAGCCGGGGCCACCAAACAACAATGGCTGCAACCAAAAAATAGCCGGGTGTTGTGGCTGGCGCCTGTAGTCCCAGCTACTTGGGAGGCAGAGGCAGGAGAATCACTTGAGCCCAGGAGTTGGAGGTTGCTGTGAGCTGTGATGCCACGGCACTCTACCCAGGGGGGACAGCTTGAGGCTCTGTTTCAAAAAAAGAAAAAAATATTCAAACTATAGCACCCACACCATGGTATTCTTTTATAGTAACAGAAAACAGACAAAGACACCCTCCATTAGGGATCATGTGGTGTGGATGGGAGATACTGACTCTAGTACAACTCTAAATGGGCATGTAGCCACCAGAATATTCCACCCTCTAGGTCATGGTGATTGAGTCAGGAAGAGGTTCATTACCCAAGCTGGGCTGATTAAGTGTCAACCACTTATCAACTGTGAAACAAAGATGTAATATCTACCTGAAAAAGGGTATAGAAAGTAGATATTAAACGGATATGTCTGGGAAGGTACTTGGTGTTCTTCATACCAATATATGTCCATGTTTTCTGAGTTCCTGCTCTATGTCAGGCATTATGCAAAGGCCTGAAATTATAGTAATGAAATAAAACAGAAATGATGTCTGCTTTTATGAATCTACAGTATAAAGGTAGACAAATATATAAATAAACACACAGTGCCTCTTTCCTTATAATTCTGACAAGTGCCATGAAGAAGAAATGGAGAGTGTAGGGGGCTGAGCCAGTCTTGGGGTGGTCAGAGGAGACAGAATAGTCCTAAAGGGGAAGGAGAATTCTGCTCACTGCCCTGAGTCTGGAGAGAGCCTGCCTGTGTGGGGGAGAGGCTGCTCTACTAGGGCAAAGCAACCAGGGACAGGGCAGCTTCGTTGTGGCTGGAGCATGGGGCAGGGCCCCAACAAGCAGATGCCCAAGGATCCTGACTTAATCTTTTACAGGCCACTGGAGGATGGCAGTGGCTAGTACAGGCTGGATAGATTGCAGTGGATATAAGGACAAGAGCAGAGTCTCAATGGGAATTTTGGAAGTAGACTCCACAGAATTTAAGCATTATTAGGAAGTGGCTTGGGGCAAATGAGAGGAGTGTCAAAAAGATTCCCAGATTTCTGGAATGAGCTAGAGAATTGGTGGTCCTTTGATGAAGTGAGAAATGCAGAAGGAGGCGTTGCTAGAGTTTGAATATTTTGTCCCCTCCAAAATTCATGTTGAAATTTAATCCCCAGTGTGGCAGTATTGAGAAGTGGGGGCTTTAATGAGCCCTCATGAATAGATTCATCCATTCATGAGCTAATGAATAAATACACTAATGGATTAATGGGTTATCATGGGAGTGGGACTGATGGATTTATAAGAAAAAAGACCCAAGGCTGCATATTAGTATACTCAGCCCCCTGCAGAGAGGCCCAACCAGTAAGAAAGCACTCACCAGGTGCAACCCTTGACCTTGGACTTCTCAGCTTTCATAACTATAAGAGAGAAATTATTTTTCTTTATAAATTACTCAGTGTCACTATAAAAATACTAGAAGAGAGTGCAGGGGAAACACTTAAAGAAATTGGCCTGGGAGAATATTTTATGAGGAAGACCTCACGGGCAATTGAAGCAATACCAAAAATACATTACTGGGATCTGATCAAACTAATAGGCTTTTGCACAGCCAAGAGCACAGTAAGTAAAGCAAACAGACAACCTTCAGAACAGGAGAAGATTTTTTGCAGGTTATGCTTCTGACAAAGGTCTGATAACTAGAATCTACAGAGGACTCAAACTAATTAATAAGAAAAAAATAAATAACCCCATTTCTATGTGGGCAAGAGACTTGAACAGAAACTTCTCTGATGAAGACAGACGCATGGCCTACAACACATGAAAAAATGCTCATCATCCTTAATCATCAGAGAAATGCAAATCAAAACCACTTTGAGATATCATCTATCAAGTAAGATTAGCCCACATTACAAAATCCCAAAACTACAGATGTTGGCATGGATGTGCACAGAAGGCAACGCTTCTGCACTGCTGGTGGGAATGCAAACTAATAATACAACCTTTTTGAAAAGAAGTTTGGAGAACACTCAAGGAACTAAAAGTAGACCTACCATTTAATACTGCAATTCCTCTACTAGGTATATACCCAAATGATCAAAAATTATTTTACAACAAAGACATTTGCACCAGAATGTTTTTTGCAGCCCAATTCATAATAGCCAAGACATGGAAACAGCCCAAGTGCCCATCAACCCATGAATGGATTAACAAATTGTGGTTTATGTACACCATGGAATACTATGCAGCCATATAAAAGATGGAGACTTCACATCTTTTATGTTTACCTGGATGGAGCTGGAACATATTGTTCTTAGTAACTTATCTCAAGAATGGAATAAAAAGTATCCAATGTACTCAATACCACTATGAAATCAATATTTAATCACCTATGCACTCATATGAATGGTAAAACATAACTATAGTCCAGAAAGTAGACGGGAAGAGGAGGGGGGGGACATGGGAGAAGGGAAGGTATTTGGGGGGACCTCACCTAATGTGCATGATGCAATGGTACATTTCAAAACTATTAAGAAATGAGTATAATTGTGATGGATGTGTTACTTAGTTCAAGTAAGCATTTCACATTGTATATCGAAGCAGTACCCTGAACCCCATAAACGCATCAATGTACAAAGTTATGATTTAATAAAAAAAAAAGTAAAAAGAAAATAAATCACTCAGTTTCAGTTATTTTGTTATAAGCAACAAAAAACATACTAATATGTGTATAGGGGGTCAGGCCATGAGTACAGTTAGGGTCACATTCCAGCTGTGGAGCCCAGTGCAGTAAACATGGGCAGAAGGATTTGTAGCTCTGAGAAGAAGGTTGTAAACGTGTTATACACACTCTGGAATTGCTGGTGATATAGGTTATACTCGAAGCTATCAGGAAAGATGGACAATTCCCCTTATCTAAGTATGGTATCCTCCCAAGTAGCCTGGCAGAGCAACACTGCCCTGACATCAACAGGCATTCTGCTCTCTCCCAGAAGAAGTATTCAGGTTCAGCGCCTGTGGCTCCAGTGGCGTCAGCCACATACACCCAGGGTGGCAGGTTCGAATCCAGCCCCGGCCTGCCAAACAACAATGATGGCTGCAACCAAAAAATAGCCAGGCATTGTGGCAGATGCCTGTGCTCCCAGCTACTTGGGAGGCTGAGGCAGGAGACTCACTTGAGCCCAGGACTTGGAGGTTGCTGTGAGCTGTGATGCGACAGCACTCTACCCAGGGGGATAGCTTGAGGCTCCTATCTAAAAAAAAAGAAGTTTTCAAGGGCCCTGTTGGTGGGCAACTGTAGTCCCAGTTGCTTGGGAGGCTGAGGCACCTGAACCCAAGAGTTTGAGGTTGTTGTGAGCTAAGATGCCATAGCACTCTACCAAGGGTGACCAAGTGAAACTCTGTTGTGGGGGTAGGGGGAAAAAAACTATACATATGTGAACAGGCCCAATAAACAGGGTATACAAACCAGGGAGTACACCAGAGGCTCTTAACAATCATTATTCCTCAACCCTCCTTCCTCCAGTGAGGACGTTGGTCTCTAAATCTAAAGTTTCCTTACTGAGAAAATAGCCCAATACATATTCAACAGGATTGGATGTGAAAACTTAAGGGAAAATAGATACATACAATCGATTATATGACACCTGGCCTGGTGTGATGTAGGAGGTTAATTAATGTAACTGCATTCATTCTGTGGACACTAGACCAAAAGCCTTTCCAAAGCCCATCCAAAGACGGGCTCCTGCTCCCTCCTCCCCGGGTAGCCTGACGTAGCTGGGCCCCTGGTCTCTGTCTATGCAAATTCAGCACGTTAATATTGTTAAATCACAGGAGGAAATTCTTCTCCCCAACTAGAAGCCCTCGAGTTCCTCCAGGCTTATATTAAAGGGATTACAATCCATTTCCTTCCTAATACGGCTAATGCGCTATGGGAAGCCCTCAGGCCAGGGATTAAAGCATTTACGCCTTTAATTAGGAGCAACCCTTCCCTTAGAGGCTGAAACGCAAACAGCCAGCGACACTACAAAGGCCTCCTCCCCGGCACAGCGGGGAGATTGCTCCCTCTCCAGGAGCCTGGAGCCTCCGAGGGCTTAGCAAACACCGCCTTTCTCAAATGAAGCGCAGAAATAGAAACCTCTTCAAGTGAAGAACAAACAAACAAACAAAAAACAGACCCAGAGTTAATTCAGGATCTCCCCCGGCACACACAGCGGGGCAGGTAAGAGGAATCCACCGCAGAAGGGGCCCTGCGCAATTACCACATCTCCAGGAGGGGTGGGGGACTCTGCTTGTCTCACACTGCGGTGAGCACACTGGGCCATTAGGTTTCAAGTGGACAGCTCTGAAAATTAATACCCGTTTGTGCTTCAGAGAAGGCTGTCCCCAAACGGACACCCTCCCAAGCCCCACTCGCAGGTCTGTTGTCCTTTTCCACTCTCAATTCATAGAAACCAGCTGGTGCCCCTAGTGCAGGGTTTCTCCAAGTGCAACCCAGAGGGCCTCTGTTTCAGAGTCCCCTGGGATACACATTAAAATCCAGATTCCTGCTGCCACCTTTCTGGTTTACAATCTCTGTAAATGTGTTGGTGATAGATAAGAGAAAACCATGGCTATACCACCCTCAGAGTTTATAGAGGGGGAAACTGACCCCGGACTCTTCCAGGGATAGCCAGGGAGAGACAGAAGCAGACAGCCAATCCCTGCCTTGGTGTGGTGTGTGTGCAGGGTGGCGGATCCACACAGTATCTGAGATGTAATACAAAACAACCCAGGAAATTGTTACATGGGGATAAGAACTTGGGGTCTTGGCTCTGCGCCTATGGCTCAAGTGGCTAAGGTGCCAGCCACATACACCTAAGTTGGTGGGTTCCAATCCAGCCCAGGCCACCAAACAACAATGATGGCTGCAACCAAAAAATAGCCAGGCACTGTGGCGGGCGCCTGTGGTCCCAGCTACTTGGGAGGCTGAGGCAGGAGACTAGCTTGAACCCAGGAGTTGGTGTTTGCTGTGAGCTGTGATGCTACAGCACTCTACCCAGGGGAACAGCTTGAGGCTCTGCCTCAAAAAAAAAAAAAAAGAAAGAAAGAACTTGGGGTCTTTTGTGTAACACTGCTGTGCATTGACTGCCTTAGGTGATAAGCAGGGCATGGTCCTAGATGGGGTGTGTGTGTGTTAGAAAGGAAGGAGTTTGGGGGATCATGATAAAAGATGGGAAACACAGGTTCTTGCCATCCAGCACTTTACACACAGGTGCAGGAGAAAAGGAAGGAAGTGCTTAAAGCAGCAGTTCTCAACCTGTGCCATTATGACCCCTTTGTAACAATGAAAATACATCCTGCATATCAGATATTTACATTATGATGCATAACAGTAGCAAAATTACACTGATGAAGTAACAACAAAAATAATTTTATGGTTGGGGGTCACCATAACATAAGGAACTGCATTAAAGGGTCACAGCACTAAGAGGCATTAGGAAGGTTGAGAACCACTGGCTTAAAGGGAGGCAGGAGCAGACAGGCCAGGGTCATTAGGTGTCGAGGAAGACCGGAGAAATGGCAGGGGACAGGTGACAAGGAAATCAAGTCTTAAGGAGAAGCTTCCCTCTCTTGTCCAAACCTGGATCTTCCCTGAAGACTCTGCTACTCCGTGACCTCCCATGGGAACTCCTTCCTGACTGCTCATACAGACCCACATTCCTTTTCTCTGGACAGTTATGACATTCCAGGTATTTGGTTATGCGTTTTTTACTTCCCTCCAAAAATTTGAACTGCCTTTTCCCTCTTAACTTTTTCTCAGCCTACTGAACTCAACCTGTAAAGACTAAACCCTCAATAATGCCCTTTAGTTGTATGGGAAGGATTTTTAAAGATCAGCCTGGGGTTGGACAATGAAGAGAAACTTTCATAGAAGGCTGAGTGCAGGAAAAGAGTTTTAGCGTCAGGTGATTTTGCAGTTGAACTCAGCTCTACCACTTGCACACTATGTGTCTTTAAGCTATCTATATTTTCTTTTCAGTTTCCTTCCAAAGTGGTAAAATGAATAACAAGCCTGCCTTGCAGGAGCCTGCAAATGCCTTGTTCAGCCTAATACCTAACATATAGTACATGCTCAATAAATGAGAGTAGGAAGCATGTCACACAACATTGACACTAAAAAGAGACATTTTTAGAAGACCAGTGTGGGGAAAGCATGCAGCATTGTCAGGGAAGAAGAGAATACAGAAGAAATGACAACAGCCAGAAGCTCCCCAAACCACCCAGGTGCTTGAGAACTGACCAGACATTAGGCAGTAATGCTAACAGCAGAACTCGTCCTCCGTGCTGGGTACTGTATTGGAAGCTTTATGTGGATTTACTTCATGGAATCATCACCCTTCCCTACCTTTTTTACTCTTCCCCTTTTGTAAATGAAGAAAATGAGACACATATGGCTCGCTGCCTGTAGCACAGTGGTTATAGTGCCAGCCACATATACTGAGGCTGGCAGGTTTGAACCCAGCCCGGGCCAGCTAAATAACAATGACAACTGTAACGAAATATAGCCAGGCACTGTAGCAGGTGCCTATAGTCCCAGCTACTTAGGAGGCTGAGGCAAGAGAATTGCTTAAACCCAAGAGCTGGAGGTTGCTGTGAGTTGTGACGCCATAGCACTGTACCAAGGACAACATAGTAAGACTCCGTCTTGGAAACAAAAAAAAGAAAGAAAAAGAAAAGAAAAGAAGGCACATAAAGGATATATGTATTAATCAGGGTTCTCCAGATAAACATATATATATATATATTTTTTTTATTATTATTATTGTTTTTTACAGGAACTGGCTAACATGATTGTAGATGCTAAGAAGACCCATGATTTACCAACTGGCGTCCTCAAACTACGGCCCGTAGGCCACATGCCGCCCACCTAGGACATTTATCTGGCCTGTCAGGTATTTTTGCCACTGCTGCCTGTCCTGCTTATAAGCCGACTCGTCCTGGGGCCCGTAGTCCAGCCCTCCAACAGTCTGAGGGACAGTGAACTGTTCCCCTGTTTAAAAAGTTTGAGGACCCCTGATTTACCATCTTCAAACTGGAGAACCAGGAAAACTGGTGGTCTAATTCACTGAAGGCCTAAATCCAAAAGCTTGAGAACCACAAACACGAAGGTCCAGGAGCAGGAGAGTAAGAATGTCCTAGCTCAAACACAGAGCAAATTTGTCCTTCCTCTGCCTCTTTGTTCTACTTAGTCCCTCAGTGAATTAGTTTCCTGCCCACGTGGGGCAGGGCAATCTTCTTTACTCAGTCTATCAATTCAAAAGCTAATCTCTTCTGGAAATACCCTCACAGATACACCCAGAAATGGTGGGGTTTTTTGTTTGTTTGTTTTGTTTTGTTTGAGACTGAGTCTCCCTTTGTTGCCCTTGGTAGAGTGCCCTGGTGTCACAGCTCACAGCAACCTCAAACTCTTGGGCTTAAGAGATTCTCTTGCCTCAGTTTCCCAAGTAGCTGGGACTACAGGAACCCGCCACAATACCTGGCTATTTCTTAGAGACGGGGAGGGGGGGGGCGCGGATCTCACACTTGCTCAGGCTGCTCTTGAACCTGTGGGCTCAGGCAATCCACCCGCCTCGGCCTCCCAGAGTGCTAGGATTACAGGTGTGACCCACTATGCCTAGCCTAGAAATGGTGTTTTAAAAGCCATCTGGGCATTCCTTAGCTCAGTCAAGTTGACACATAAAATTATCGAACACAATAGATGATGTGCTCAGGGTCACATAGCTAAGAAGTGACAGAAGCAGAATTTCACTCTCAGCTGCCTGGGGTCAGAGTTCACACTCAACCACTGCATCAAACGGCCTCTGTTCACATTGTGAGAAAGAGACAGAGCTCTAAAGAGGGCAACCTATATGCCAGAATTTGGGGGAAAGCCGTTGTTGTTGTTGTTGTTTGTCTGTTTTTTTTAGACTGGGTCGAATGCCATAGCGACATCATAGCTCACAGCAGCCTCCAACTCTTGGGCTCAAGTGATCCTCTTACCTCAATTTTTTGTATTTTTAGTAGAGATGGGGGTCTCACTTTGGCTCAGGCTGGTCTTGAACTGGTGAGCTCAAGCAATCCACCCTCCTTAGCCTCTCAGATTGCTAGGATTACAGGTATGAGCCACTGCGCCTGGCCAGATAGCTTTCATTTTTTTTTTTTTTTGAGACGGAGCCTCAAGCTATCCCCCTGGGTAGAGTGCTGTGGCATCACAGCTCATAGCAACCTCCAACTCCTGGGCTCAAGCGAGTCTCCTGCCTCAGCCTCCCACGTAGCTGGGACCACAGGCTCCCACCACAATGCCCGGCCATT
>CAUYQV010095366.1:0-12502 GCA_963574575.1 Galagoides demidoff
AGAAAATGACATGAAGGCTGTGTTGATCAGTTTGATGGAAGTATTTCAGATTGCATGTGAAAACCCCACACTGTACCCCAGAAGGGCATTAATGTACATAGTTACCATTCAATAAAATTTAAAAAAAAAAAAAAAAAGAAATTTACTAGGTGTGGAATATAAACGTCTTAACACAGTAACCAAGAAAATTCCATGAAGGCTATGTTAACAGGTTTGATGAAAACATTTCAGATTGTATATAAAACCAGCACATTGTACTCCGTGATTGCATTAATGTACACAGCTATGATTTAATAAAAAATGAAATAAAATAAGAAGTGGGGAAAAGACATGAACAGAAACTTCAAATGAAGATATACTAATGGCCAACAAACTCATGAAAAAATGCTCAACTTCTCTAATCATTAGGGAAACACACATTAAAACCACAGTGAGATATCACCTAACTCCAACAAGAATGGCTTGGATTAATAAGTCCTAAAACAACAGCTACTCGTGTAAATGTAAAGAGAAAGGAGCTCTTATACACTGTTGGTGGCACTACAAACTAGTAAACCTCTATAAAAAATCATGTGGAGGTTTAGTGAGGTGGGTGCTGGCCCCATATACCAAGGGTAGCAGTTCAAACCCGCCCTGGCCAAACTGCAACAAAAAAATAGCTGAGCGTTGTGGCGGGTGCCTGTAGTCCCAGTTACTCAGGAGGCTGAGGCAAGAGACTTGCCCAAACCCAAAAGCTGGAGGTTGCTGTGAGCTGTGATACCGAGGGTGACAAAGTGAGACTCTGTCTCTAGGGAAAAAAAGAAAGAAAGGAAAAGAAAAATCATGTGTAGACACCTGTCTTAAAGTTACCATTTGACTCAGCAATTGCTCTGCTGGATATATACCCAAGGTCATTTTATAAAAAGGACACCAGCACATAAATATTTATAGCAGCACAATTCATAATCACAAATATGTGGAAACAACTCAAGTGCCCACCAATACATGAATGTACTAATAAAATGTGGTAATCCGTATGTTAGGATATTACTCAGTCTAAGAAAAATGACAACTTAGTATCTTTTGTGGCAACCAGGATGGACTGGAGACCATTCTTCTAAGGGAAACTTCATAGGAATGGGGAAAGAAATACATGTATTCAGTACCAGGCTGGAACTGATCAATTAACACTTAACTATACTTATGGAAGTAAATTTCAATGAAGATCAAAATGGGAGAGGGGGTGGGAGCAGATGGATAAATTCATACCTATTGTGTATGGTGTACACTGTCTGAGTGGAAGGCATGCCTATAACCTTGACTCAATTTGTGCAAAAAAAAAAAAGTATGTAAACAAAACACCTGTACCTCCTGATATTCTGAAATAAAAAATAATTTTAAACACTGAGTCGCAACAGTTTTTTCTTTTAAATTCTGAACATAGAGTTAAATTTTCTCTGTAGTTTTATAATTACTTGGACCTTTATTTAACCATGATATAAGCCATTTCATAATCTATTTGTTGAGAAATCATTTTTGATGTTATATAATTGAGTTAAAATAAATCAAGCACTTTATGTTACTTGTTAAATAGTGAAAAGATGGGTGTTTTCCTTGATTAATTATACATATTAAAGATATAAATTATTTAATGCAATGTTAGTAATATACTGATCTAAATGAAATATGTATAATAAATAATTGGCTGTCCTTTGTTCTTGGTTTCTGGGAGGTAACTCTAAACCTTTGGAATTTCCTGAGTGATAGGTGTATGAATGACAGCTGACAGTTCATGCTAATGAGATGACTCAGGCTTGGAGCTGGCCATACTAGAAAGACTAATCACTTGGTTAGAGCATTGATGCTTTGAGCCACCCTATGTCCAAGCTCCATATGAGTCTCACGTCTGGGGTGTGAGGGGGACTGGATATTGAGTCATATAGGCAATGATTCAGTCAATCATGCTTATGTAATGAAACTCTAGTAAAAACACTGGACACTGACGTGTGAGATTCTCTGATTAGCAATACTCTTTGAGTATTGCCACTCTTTGATGCCAGAAAAGTAAGGCATCCCTGAGGATGATGAAAGCTTCGTATTTGCAACTGTCTCCAAAATTATGCAACTCTGCATGCATCTCTTCTGGCTGGTTCTGATTTGTCTCTTGTTGCTATAATAAAGCTGTTAAGTATACCATGCTCTGAGTTCTGCGAGTCATTCTAATAAATTATCAAACCTGAAGGAGTCTTTAGGGACACACAAACTTGTAGACAGCTGGTCTGAAATGACAGTAGCCCTGAGGACTCCCAAACTTGTAGCTCATATCTTAAGTGAGCACAATCTTGTGGAGGACTGTGCTCTAAAACATTGCAGTTTATAAAACTCCTTGCAAATATCTTAAATTAAAATCTTTCCTACAAAATATAAAATAATTTTTGAAAATTCCTATGAGAGATCTTTGAGATAATATACTGTGAAAGGGTTTGCAAGTGAAAAACTTTATGCAAGGGGTAAGTGTAAGCACCACTCAGGGAAGAGCAGATTCTCAGCTTTGTAATTCAAATGCAGCGACAGCCTCTGGATGTCTGGGTTTGCAGATATTCATGTTACATCATGACTGTTGTGGCCATTTGCCATTTTAGCTTATTTCCCCCTTCTTTTTTGTGATAGACTTATTTCTTTTCAGAATTCACCCCTCCCCACCTTTCCAGCCTCCCATTCCGTATCTACTTCTTTTTCTGAGACAGATGACACCAACCAACTTTAAATCTAGGAATGTGTCCTTTTTGGTTTAAACCAAATTAATACATTTTTTTTCTCTGACCATGGTGATTGACTATGTGGCCCATTTTAGTTCAAGGAGCTATGGAGAGACATTTTCTAAATGCTTCCAGGAAAGAAATTTTCTTGAAATTCGAAAAACCTGCCTGAGAGTCTTTTCAGAAACTGTTGGCAGCCATCTTTCACCACAGGATGAAGCCTTAGGAAGAAGACACCGCATAAAGCAGTCTTTGGTATCAATGTTGAGTGGCTCAGTCACACTTCACCTGCAGTTCATGTGACCTCTGAAATTTCCAGTTACATGGGTCAATGCATTCCCTTTACTTTCCAATCAATTTGGATCAATGCTTTGTGATCCTTGAATCCCACACCTTTCTGAGACAGTAACTTTAATATAGAAGATAATGATGGTTTTGATAGAGAACGGAAGTCAAGTATAGGATAATATCATACTTACAAGAGAGAAAAGGCATTAGATCATGTGACCTTCTCCTCCCCTCCTCTAAATTCCTTGTAATAAAAGGGATTATTCCCACTTTCATGGAAAACAAGAAAAAGCAATATTGGAAATTAGGAGGAACTTCCTGGACTATGGAAAGTAATGAAATTGACTTGAAAAGGACTGAGAAAACACAGAGAAGACAGCTAAGTAGATAATAGCTGATTTTGAGAAATTTTATGAGAACAAAGAACAGGAAGGGTCATGTGATAATAGTGGGTCATTATTACTGAACAGAGGTCGGTTAGGCCCATAAATCTTCTCACACTGAGCCACAAGTTACAGGGGTTAAGAGTGGGAAAGTGGGACATAAAGCCTAGGTTCAGACACCAAGATCTGCACATATGCAGGTAAATTATTGCCTGGGCAGGGTTCCAAGGTAGGATGTTGGAGCCTGCTAAGCACATATAGTCAGCTCATACATTCAGGCCACTTGGGGTGGGTGAGGAAAGACCTTTGCAATTGTGAAGCTATCTACATTGTTTCTCAGGTCTTCTTTCATAGAGAGGAGTGGGAAGTCCAGGAGTACCACATACCTTATAGAAAACCAACAGCAAGAAGGTGAAGGAACAGGCTGAAGGGACAGATCAGTGGACCCCAGAAAATACAGAATATTCAAAGAACACAAAACATCTTAAAAGGATTACATTTCTGTCTTTGGATTAAAATAACAACCTCAACAACAAAAGCAACAACAACACCCAAAGAACATATTGTATTCCTAAAACAAGAATACAAGCTATGTGAAAGTAACTATCAGAGAACAAGAGATGGTTTGTAAAAATAAGCAATATGATCACCAAAATATTGTAAAAACTTTAATGAAAGAAATAAATAGTGGAATGAACTCAATTTAAGACTGAAATAGTGATCCAGGAATAAGAATGGGGTTAGGTTGGTAGAAAGGATTTTTCCATTTTATTCTATGTAATGTATTTCTATTTTGTTTAAATTTTTTAAAAAGAATTTGTTGAGTAAAATAGAAGAAAAATTAAAAAATTGAGCTGACCTAATAATTCCACTTTTGGTCATTACTTTTAATTTTAATTCTAAAGAAATCAATTCAGATGCAGATAAAATTGTACATGCCACATATTTAATACATCTTTAATATTGATAATAGCAAAAACCTGGAAATAACCTGAGTGTTAAACAATGGGAAAGAGACTTAATAAATTACTGAGCATTCATATGATAATATGTCATGCTGCCATGAAAAATTATGTTTTCAAAGACTATATCTAAATTTGAGGAAAATATATAAGATATATTAAGGGATCAAAATAGAATTAAAACTATATTTTGGTTGGAAACTATATCGAACCAAATATTCACTGTGATTATCTCTGAATGATATTGGCTTTTATTTCTGCATTCTCTAGTGTTTATATTTAAAAAGTATTATTAATTTAATTATAAAATTCTCTTAGAAAGGATAAAAGAAAGGATGCGTTAGCAAGGAGAGTATGGAAGGAGTTTGCTTAGTTCCTCTGTACCTTTCTCTCTCTGTGAGGTGTGTTTGTCAGTGAGTCTGAGGGCTGGGCTGGAGAGACTCCTTAGATGCAAGAAGATTCTCTTGCTTTCTGGGACAGAAAGTGTGTTTACTGTTTTGTAGGTTGTTTTGGTTTTGTTTTGTCATCATTCAGAGCCACATCAGCATGCACCTACTCAAATATTTATTTCAACTAACTCATGTAGTGAGAACAAAATCTCTGCGCATTCATGTAGAGGGTGACACACACAATCCATACACCCACATATACACATACACTCCTCCAAATCTATGTATGTATATTTCTGGCCAACAAGTGCTGGAAAATGTTAAGCTTGTCACCATTTGTTTTAGCTCACATCTGGTAGATTGAAAAGTTATGAATATGTCTGCACCAGAACATTTTGAAAAAAAAAAAATAAAAGGGCAGTCTTTCTTTGCTCTAAATCTCTAACAATTTAATTAATTGGTGTTTTCTTACATTCTAGTTGTTTTTAGGATCTTAAGATGATTATTCACAAAAGATAATCTTTTTTATTTTACTATTTAATGTTTAGTGACTATTTGATGTTTGCAATATCCTAGTAATACCCAGGGATTGTACTATTCTCTCCCAAAGTTACTTAATTAGAATAATTAATTTTTGTAATCAATGAAGAGATAACAGTGGTTTTGAAGAAACCACTCTTTGAAATAGAGCTTTGATTTGTTTAGAACTGATTTTTCATGTGAGGATTTAGGTCAAGGCCATTCAACCCACTTATGCAATTTTATATTCTTGGTAAATCAATTTGGTAAAATCATCATTTTATGCTTAAATATAGAAGCTTGAATTTACTCTTCCTTCCCTGGTTCTCAGAAAATCAGTTTGGTGGAGGGGAAAAAATACAGGTTTGGGGGTCATAACTGGCTTCATTTGGAACTCTGGATCTACCACGTCCAAACTGCATGTTTGGGGCAAGTTACTTCTCAATTTATATATCTGTACAATGAGGATAATATTAAGAACTAAAGGGAATGACATTTGTAAAGAAAAGAAAAAGATGAACTAGTACAGAGCTTGAATATGAGTTGATTAAATGTCTCTAATTTCGTATACCATACAATAATCATTGTTATTTTTCGAGATTAGGGGTTTGGTATTCCATTTAACTAAACTAGATGTTAGGAGGTTTAGAATCCAGCCTAAGTTTTACTGCTATCTGACTGAAGTGACCATGAGCCTGTTTCTTCATCTGTAACATGAGGAGGTTAGAGGAGCTTACTAAGGCTTCTTCTAGTCCTGAGTGGGAATTTTGAGCACAAGCCTTAATTTGCACAGCCACCCATGCAACAGGCATTGTGGACATGTCAGCACTGAGATTGGGTTGGAATTAGCAAAATCTTCCTGAAAGAGTTTCTGTGTTTGAGGCTGATCTGTCTCCCTTCTCTTCTCTCTCTTTATCTAAGACAAGGTCTTGCTCTTTCTCCCAGTTCAGACTGTAAGTGGTAATATCATAGCTCACCATAGCCTTAGCTGAGACTACAGGTATGCACCACCACACTCCACTAATTTTTCTATTTTTTTTAGAGATGAGGTCTCACTATGTGTCCAGGCTGGCCTTAAACGTCTGGCCTCCAGAGATATGCTAGGATTCCAGGTTGAGCTCCACGCCCAGCTTGATTGATCTTCTAACTGTCTTAAGAGGTTGGTGGTGAGGGTTGGGAGGGAGCACTTCTTTTTTTTTTTTTTTAATAGATACATGATACTTGTACATATTTATAGGGTACATGTGATACCTTGATACATGCATATGATACGTAATAATCGTATCAGGCTAATTAGGGTATCTCTTACCTCAAACAGTTATCATTTCTTCATATTGGGAATATTCCAAATCTTCTAGCTATTTGGAAATACACAATACATTATTTTTAACTCAAATATCACCTCTGTGCTATCAACACTAGAACTTACACCTTCTCTACTAGTATTTTTGGATTCATTAGCCAACTTCTTTTTCATCACTTCTCAGCCTCTGGTAACCACCAATTTACTCTCTACCTCCATGAGATCCCCTTTTTGAGCTCCCTCATGTGAGCGAGAACATATAGTATTTGTCTTCCTGTGCCTGGCTTATTTCACTTAACAGAATGCCCTCTGGTTCTATCCATATTGCTGCAGATGACAAGGTTTCGTTCTTTTTTTTATAGCCAAACAATATTCTATTATATATATGTACCACTGTTTCTTTATCCATTTATCCTCTGGTGGACATACAGGTTGATTCCGATATTTTGACTATTGTGAATAGTGCTGCAAAAAACATGGGGTGCAGATATCTCTTTGATATAGATTTCCTTTCTTTTGGATATACAGGGTATCCATGGTGCATCTATCAGTGGGATTGTTGGATCATGTGGTATGTCAGTTTTTATAAATAGTTTTTTGAGAAACTTCCATATTGTTTTCCGTGGTGACTAAACTAATTTACATTCTCACCAATAATGTACAGGATGCCCCAAAGGTCTCCATACATACATAGGGAAAAATGGGAAATTGTAGCTGAATGTACCTTTATTTACAAAATATTCATCACAAATTTTTATGAAATATTAAAGAATATTTCTTTGTGTTAATATATAAGTATGAAAAATATAATATGATCTTGTATGATCTTTTAAAAATATAATATGATCTTAATATCATCTTTTCTATGTATGGCACCCTTTGGGATACCCTGCGGAGTGTAGAGTATAGAATGTTTCCTTTTCTCTACTTTCTCACTAGCTTCTTCTTTATCTTTTTGATACTGGGTATTTTCATTGAGATGAGGTAATATCTGACTATGGTTTTGATTTGCATTTTCCCAGTGACTCATGACGTTGAGCATTTTGTCATATACCCATTGGCCACTGGCATGTCCTCTTTGGAGAAATGTCTATTCAGATCATTTGCCCACGTTTTAGTGGGATTATTTCTTTGTTGGTTGGTTTGGGTTTTTTTGGCTATTCAGTATTTCTTAACATTTTGACCATCATGGACTATTCAGGGAATGAGATTTAACCATATTTTTTGCTTTGCTTGGAGCCCAAGAGTCTTGTGGAAAAAATCTGAACTCTGTCCATGTTTGGAATTTTAACATGGATTGAACTTTGTGAGGTACTTGGGAGGGGGGTGGTCTAAAGGAAGCCAGAATGAAGAGAAAGACAAAACACTTTTTAAAAAAATCACTTTGTATGAGGAAGAATTTTGGCAGGTTGGGGGCCACTCTGAACAGCAGGGCCTAAATATTAGAGTTCAGACACGGTGTGGGGCTGTGCTCATCAAGCCAGACATGGCCTTTACTTCCCAAATCCCCTTGTTCCACCACAAGGCCCCCTTTCCAACCCTGCAGCACATGTGCGCTCTGTCTGCTCCATGGAGAATGGACTGTGGTACAGAGCAGAGATGAGAAGAGCTCAACAGCTCTGCTATGGGACTCTCTTCTGAAGAGTTCTAGGGGGGAGCTATTGGTGTTTTCTAACTGGCTGGGGGAAAAGAGAAGTAGCTGTAGCCCAGCTGGCTGGTTTTGAGAAACCTAGTTAGCCTGGAGGGGGTCAACAGAGCAAGACCGAAGAGGGCAGATAGAGACCATGATCGTATATGAGATGCCCTGACAATTTTCTTTTTATGATTCTTAGGGGAATTCACCTAAAGATCCACCAACTGATGGACATTTGGGGTACAGCCCTGGAAATTCTTTGGAACTGATTGGGAAAAGGAAGTACAAAAAAGACTGGGCTTCCAGCTAAGTAGGGTGTGTGTGTGTGTGTGTGGTGACAGTGGATTTGCACTGAGTACCGAGATCTGCAATCTTACTACGTATTTGTAACTGCTTCTGTCCTCACCTGGTGTTCTCACTTGGGATGTACTGGTTACCCCTGATATTCAGAATCATGACTGCTGTTATGTTAAACTTGTCTAAGACAAGTGCTTGATGCCCGGTGTGTGCAAAAGCTGGCACAAGTGCTGGAGGACACTGTCCAGCGCTTGGCTACTCATTGTCCACACAGCCTGGTCTCACGATCCTTCCTCCCATGAGGAAACCTGCCTCTTCTGTCCCTGGATATTTCCCCCTAGATAATGCAAATGGTAGACTAGAACATTTCTAAAAAAAAAATTTATTGTAAGAAATATGTTTATATGAAAAAGTTGAAATAGATAAAAAAGAGAGAGAGAGAGAGAAAGATAGAAAGGAAAAAGGAAGCTCCTCCACTTAGCTAACTACCGTCAATTTGGTATTTAGTATAGACGCTTACTGTCTCCATTTGTGCATATTTATCTTTCAACATTGAGTCTACTGCATTTAGAAAATGAATCACTGCATTTTACTGTTTCATAACTTGCTTTTTCACTCAGGAATACATTGTGAATAATTTTCCACGTATAGACACAGAAATCATTCTTCAGCTGGGCCTTGCAAATGGCCTGGTGCTTTTTCTTTAGGATGCTCTCTTTAACGAAAACTTAAGTCCCATATATAGATCTTTCCCTTCCATCCCTAGGTTTGCTTATTCCAAGAAGCCCATTTGTTAAAAATTATGAACAGAAGGATTGAACGAAGAGAAATCTTTCTTTCCATTTAAGAACCACATAAAAATGCTCTGAATGTATATTTGACATTCTCATCTGCTTCACAGATTTCTTTGGCTGGTAACTACGTTAATTGTTCACTCCCTGCCACACGGGTGCTAGGCAGCTGTATCAGCCTGTCTTTACCAGGGAGATGTGGTGGGAAGGGGGTAGTGAGGGCCTCGGAGAATTGTTGAGAGTAAGGAGCACTTGTTCCTGATGCAGGGCCTGGGGTTCAGGAGAAAGGCAGCTTTACTCTCTCACACCTTCAGAAGCTTTTCTTTGGAGACACATTTGCCATTGTCTTCAAACCAAACAGACTCTATATGGCCAAATGCAGGCTTTTCCTTTTGGAGGGCAACATTTTGTGCAGAATATTAATAGGTGTTACCCAGGAACAAAAAAGGGTTCTGTGGTCAAGCAAATTTGGGAAATGCTGTATTTTATCTTTATTTTTATTTATTGAGACAGAGTCTCACTTTGTCACCCTCAGTAGAGTGCTGTTAGAGCTCACAGCAAACTCAAATGATTCTCTTGCCTCAGCCTCCTGAGTAGCTGGGGCTACAGGCACCTACCAAGATGCCTGGCTATTTTTTTTAAGTGACAGTGTCTTGCTCTTGCTCAGGCTCGTTTCAAACTCATGAGCTCAGCTCATCCACCTGCCTGAGCTTCCCAGAGTGCTAGGATTGCAAGTATAAGCCACCATGCCTGGCAAAATGCTGTATTTTAGATGAACACATTTTTTTTTAGATAAAGGACTTCTCAAAAATGTTAGCCTGCTTTGGCTTTAATATGCACTGTGACTCTGCAAGAGAAGGAAGCTGTCAATTTTTCCCAAACTCACATATACTCACCTTTTTGATTTAGAGTGTACATATACGAACAAGTTTGGAAGATGCTAGTCTTTTAAGTATAGTCCTCCACTGATAATGAAGTCGGGAAAAACAAAAGTAGTTCCATTGTTCTACTTAGGGTTGAGATGTTAGCTTGTAACTTGCCCTTTTAGGGGGTACTCCAGTCAAAAGCTACTTTCTAACTGGGAGGTTGGAGGGGGTGAAGTCATTCTTGGGGATCTTAAGTGAGAAGCTGTAAGGTGAGGTGCTTTTCTGATCAATCTTTGAGTAGAGTTGGTTCTTTCCTTATTCAGTTTGCAAAGTTGCAGAGTAACAGGTGTTGGCTAAGAGATGAAAAGTTATGTTTATAGGACCTGTATCATCCTTCCTATATTCTCAAACCTTTCTGCTTTATAGGGGCTGTCATCCTGGAGGAAGACCCATGCAGCTCTCCTTCCTGAAGCCAGCAGAAGGTATTCCAGCTGCTCTCCACGCCCCGCCCACCTTTCAAGGAGCCGGTGATTTAGTACAGTGGTCTATTCCCTCTCACCCCCGATGCCTTAATGAGCCTGAGGGCCTGGGGCTGTGCTTGGAGCTGACCCTCACCACAACTATTCTTAGCAGAAAAAATGCCTCAGAAAACTAAGACTCCAAAAGTGGACCTCTGGTGGAGGAGTGCTGGGTGTTTTAAAAAAGGAGGTGGTGCAGCATTCCTGGTCATCCATAAATTAAAACAAACAAAGGAAAATCACATCCAACTGTAGTCAATTGCTCCTGTAAGAGAAGGAGTGCAATTCAAAGAGGTTTATGTGTTTTGGCGGAGGATGGTGTGTGTGTGGGAGTGGAAAGGCATAGAATAACATGGCCAGGAACCTGCTCCAGGGGCTGGGCAGCTCATGCTTCCCCACTCCATCCAGCTAATGTTCCCTGAGCCAATTTTCTTTGCTTCCTTTTTTATCCCTATTTGATCTCTTCTATGTCTGAGGCACCCCAGGGGGTGTGGAGACAAGGGCTGCATGTGTCTAAGAATTAGGAACCGTTTCAAAGCACAGTCACATATTGTATTTATTCTGTATTAGTCTTATGCCCAGCCTGTGAGCAGGCATGGGATTTATCTCCATTTTAAAGATAAGACACTAAAACATAAAGACGTTAACATCTCATGCCTGAAATTACAAAGCATGTCCATGCAGAGCCTGGAGAGGACTGTGTTTTCCAGCCAGGGATCTAGCCTTTTCCAATCTAGGATTCTCTGGTTGTCATACTAACCTGGGTTTTGACATAGCAAATGAAAAAGGAAGGATCTTTGGTCTTAATGGTTTACCCACTCCGGGATGAATCAAAATCATGAAGTGTGTTCATTAGAACACTCTTCTGAGCCACTTTTCAGTACCGGGATTTGAGTTTGGATTGTAAAAATAAATGAAACCACTCACATGAGAACAAACAAAGGCTACTTGCTCAGAGCTTGCGTCCCTAGGGAGTTGGTCACCACCACTTCCATTTGTCAGACACTTCAAGGCAGGCAGAAGAGTAGGAAAATTTTATTTTATTTTTAGAGACAGGGCCTCACTCTGTCACCCACGTGGGAGTGCAGCCATGAACTCCTGGGGTCAAGCAATTCTTCCGGCTTGGCCATCCAAGTAGCAGGTACTACAGGCACGTGCCACCAGGCCTGGCTGATTTTTTAAGTTTTTCATAGAGATGGAGGTAGGCTCAGGGAGGTGAAAGGGTGTCTCCCTGTGTTACAGGGGCTGGTCTTGAACTCCTAGCCTCAAGTGATCCTCCCACTTCAGGCCCTCAAAGTGTTGGTTTTGTAGGCATGAACCACCACATTAAGTGGGAGAGATTTATGGTAGAAAAAGGGGAAGACTATAGATGTGACCTGATTGGAGGCAGGGAGAAGTTGTAGATGGGTTAACTATTATAGAATGAGCCTCCTATGTGATTGGTTAGGGGTGTTTATTTGGCTTTCTCCAGTTGGTCCCAGGTTGGAAGTGGGGACTATTAGTAAAGTTGTCAGTTATCAATCCAGTCTTGAACCTTTTGCATCAGTAAGAGAGCTAGAGGCTTGGTGCCTGTGGCTCAATCGGCTAAGGCGCCAGCAGCGTACACCTAAGGTGGCGGGTTCGAATCCCCAGCCTGGGCCGCCAAACAACAATGATGGCTACAACAACAACAACAAAAAAATGGCCGGGCGTTGTGGCGGGCGCCTGTGGTCCCAGCTACTTGGGAGGCAGAGGCAGGAGACTCGCTTGAGCCCAGGAGTTGGAGGTTGCTGTGAGCTGTGATGCCATGGCACTCTACCCAGGGGGATAGCTTGA
>CAUYQV010095368.1:0-11210 GCA_963574575.1 Galagoides demidoff
GAATTATCCCAGAGCTCTTTAAGAGAAAGATCCGTTCTTGTTTTCCATTTTCTTTCATCCTTGCGCTCTTGGGCTTGTTCAAAGGCTTTGTCTTCAATGTCAGAGATCCTTTCTTCAGTTTGTTCCACTCTGTTACGAAGAGATTCCACCATGGTTTTCAAATCTTTGAGGGCTGCGACCTCTTGTCTCAAAGTTTTAAAGTCCTTGATCATTTTATCTTTGAAATCAGTGAGTTCCTGGGTCATCTTTTGAATAATTTCTTGAGACATTTTTTGAATCATTTCTTGGAGTTCTAGCTCTTTCCTTTCTTCCATTCTATTAATCTTGTTTACTATTCACATTCTGAACTCAATTTCTGTCATCTCAGCCTTCTCTTTATGGGTTGGATCTTCAGGTACCTCTGCCACATCCTTCCTTTGGGAGGTTGATCTAGTCTGGTTATTCCTGCTACTGGAGTTGTTCCGCTGACTCCACCCCATGCTGGATTTACTCCATTTGGCTAGGTGAGCAGGTAAGAGGAAGTTGGGTTGGGGGCTCTGGGAGTAGTATTTTATGGTCTTTTTGGGCAAAGGCTTGGACTGGTGTCTGTATCTTTTCCCCTAGAGCTTTGCCAAGGATGCATATAATGCTACGATCTGAGAACCTGGTGGCCTGCGTGTCTCTATCTTGTTTTCGGCTGGTATCTATTCTACCTGAAACCACCATGGAGTTGACTCAGTGATTCATCCTCTCCGCCATCTTGCTCGACCTCCCTCAACAAAACTGTTTTTTAAAAAGGCATAACCCTACCTGTGAAACCAATATAAGCTCAAAATAGAATTTTCTCTTCCTAAAGAACACATATTTTCTGGCTAGGATGTGAGCAAAGGCTATCAGTGACATGTTAAAAGGACACCAGCAAATTGAAGGGACTCCCATTGGTCATAGATGAGTCCATATGAAAATCAAATGCTTACACTAATACTCATAAAAAGCAAACAAACTTCACTGACTAACCATGAAGATTATGAAGTCACCAACTTTTTTTTTTTTTTTAGAAACTCATAAAGAGAAGAAAGTCATTATCCTGGGGTGGCACCTGTGGCTTAGTGAGTAGGGCACCAGCCCCCCATACTGAGGGTGGTTGGTTTGAACCCAGCCCTAGCCAAATGCAACAAAAAAAATAGCCAGGGGTTGTGGCAGGCACCTGTAGTCCCAGTTACTCAGAAGGCTGAGGCCTAAGCCCAAGAGGTAGAGAATGCTGTGAGCTATGACACCACAGAACTCTACCAAGAATGACAAAGTGAGACTCTGTCTCTTAAAAAAAAAGAAAAGAAAAAGAAAGTGATTATCCTATAATTATTGTAAAGACTGTATCTGTTTTAGGGTATCTAAACAGTTGTTGAAGCTAATTTCTTGTAGGAGAATGACAATTAATAAATGAATGCAAAATGACAGAATTAGAAAAATCACCATTTTGTAAAACCAATACAGTATAAAAATGGGTGTAAGCAATGATTGTCAATGACTGCTAAAACATTTAGTTGAAATGTTGATGTAGATAGACATCACCTGAACCTACAGATCAATTCTAAATTACAACAAATAGAAAATGAGATGTAAAGACACAATGTATACTATCATGCAACACAAATGATTCAATTTTATCAACAATTAACTGGCACAGGAAATAAATGGAGGAAGCCTTTTCACAGGTCAAAGGAGATTTTAGAGACATTGAACAATTGTAACATGATGTCCTTATTTGGACTTTGTTTTGAACAAACAAATCTTGTTTTAAAAAAGTAAGATTTTGTATAGATGATTTTATGTCATTGCTTGATATAGGTCTATTCAACATTTCCAAATCTTTCTGGTTGAGTCTAGGAAGGTGGTGTGCTTCCAGGTATTGGTCTATTTCCTCCGAATTTTCATATTTCTGAGAATAGAGTTTTTTGAAGTAATCATTAAGGATTTTTTGAATTTCTGAGGTGTCTGTTGTTATTTCTCTTCTATCATTTCGATTGATGATATTAGGGATTTTCTTTTTCTATTTCTGGTTAGGTAAGCCAGAGATTTATCAATTTTGTTAATCTTTTCAGAAAACCAACTTTTTGATTCATTGATCTTCTGAATGATTCTTTTGTTTTCAATTTCATTTAATTCTGATCTAATTTTGGTTATTTCTTTTGTTCTGCTAGTTTGGGGTTGGAATGTTCTTCCTTTTCCAATTGCTTGAGATGACCTGTTAAATTGTTGACTTCCTCTCTTTCCATTCTCTTGAGGAAGGCTTGCAATGCTATAAATTTCCATCTTAGGATGCCTTTGCAGTATCCCACAGGTTTTGAGAATTTGTGACTTCATTGTCATTTTGTTCCAATAATTTGGTAACTCCAGGACCAGATGGCTTCACATAAGAATGCTACCAAACCTTTAAAGATGAACTAGTACCTATATTACATAACCTTTTCCAAAACATTAAAAAAGAAAGAATGCTTTCCAACACATTCTATGAAGCAAATATCACCCTCATCCCCAAACCAGGGAAAGACCCAAGAAAGAAAGAAAATTATAGACCAATATCACTAATGAATATTCATGCAAAAATATTTAGTATGATCCTAGCAAACAGAATTCAGCAACACATCAAAAAATTTATACACCATGAGCAAGTTGTTTTATCCCAGGGTCACAAGGTTGGTTCAACATACATAAATCTAAAAATATAATACATTAAAAAAAATAAAAAAACAAAGACCATATGATTATCTCAATTTATGCAGAAAAAGCTTTTTAATAATATCTAGCATCCTTTCATGATTCAAAAACTTAATAAAATAGGCTTAGATGGGTCAATTATTAAACTGATAGAGAGAATGGTGCTGAGTGAATTGGATGGCAACTTGTTGAAGACTGAAACTGGACCCTCACCTTTCACCATTAAAAAAACAGCAAACCCACAGCCAAAATCATATTGAATGGAATAAAATTGAAAACATTTCCACTCAGATTGGAACTAGATGAGGATTCCCAGTGTTTCCACTCCTTACTGCTATTCAACATAATAATGGAACTCTTAGCCATTGAAATCAGCCAAGAGAAGGCAATCAAGGGTATCCAACTGGGGTCAGAAGAGATCAAAATCTCACTCTTCACAGATGATATTATTTTATACCTGGAAAAACCCAGGGACTCAACTATAAAACTCTAAGAACTGATCAAGGAATACAGCTGTGTCTCAGGATACAAAATCAATACTAACAATTCAGTAGCTTTTATATATACCAACAATAGTCAAGCTGAAAAAATAGTTACGAACTCTCATCTTTTTGCAATAGTGACAAAGAAGATGAAATATTTGGGAATTTACCAAATAAAGAACATTAATGATCTCTATAAAGAGAACTATGAAACTCTGAGAAAATAAATAGCCAAAGATGTTAACAAATGGAAAAACATGCCATGCTCATAGCTAGGAATAATCAACATTGTTTAAAATTTCCGTACTACCCAAAGCAATCTACAGATTTAATGCAATCTCTATTAAAGCACCACTGTCATACTTTAACAATCTGGAGAAAATAGTACTTTGTTTTATATGGAATCAGAAAAAAAACTCAAATAGCCAAGACATTGCTCAAAAATAAAAAAACAAATCAGGTGGACCCACACTACCAGACTTTAGGCTATACTACGAATCTATGTTGATCAAAGTAGCATGGTACTGGCACAAAAATAGAGATGTAGGTGTATGGAAAAGAATAGAGAACCAAAATATGAACCCAGGCATTTAATGTAATTTGATCTTTGATAAATCTATCAAAAACATAAATTGGGGGAAATATTCCCTGTTTGACAAATGGTGCCGAGTGAATTGGATGGCAACTTGTAGAAGACTGAAACTGGACCCTCACCTTTCACCATTATAATAAATAGATAATAAATAAACTTAAAATATGAAACATTAAACTATAAAGATACTTTGAGAGGGCATAGACAAAACACTTGAAGAAATTTTGCTGGGAGAATATTTTATGAGGAGGACTCCCATGGCAGTTGAAGCAACACCAAAAATATTTTAATGGGATCTGATTAAACTAAAAAGCTTCTGCACAGCCAAGAACATATTAAGTAAGGCAAGCAGACTTTACTGCCTGGGAGAAGATAATTGCAGCTTATGTTCTAACAGAGGTTTGATAACTGGAATCCACAGAGAACTCAAACTAATTAATGAGAAAAGAACACGTGATCCCATTTCATTGTGGGCAAGAGACTTGAACAGAAGCTTCCCTGAAGAAGACAGTAACATGGCCTACAGACACTTGAAAAAATGCTCATCATCTTTAATCATCTGAGAAATGCAAATAAAAACCACTTTGAGATATCATCTAACTCCAGTAAGAGTAACCCATATATCAAAATCTCAAAACTACAGATGTTGGTGTGTTTTTGGAGGAAAGGAACACTTCTTCATTGCTGGTGGGTATGCAAGCTAATATGTTCCTTTTGGAAAGAAGTTTGGAGAACACTTAAGGAACTAAAGGCAGACCTGCCACTTGATCCTGTAATTCATCTACTAGGTGCATATCCAGATGATGAAAAATCATTTTACAACAATGATATTTGCACCAGAAGCTTTATTGCAACCCAATTCATAATTTTCAAGACATGGAAGAAGCCCAAGTGCCCATCAACTCATGAATGGATTAACAAACTGTGTTATATGTATACTGTGGAATATTATGCAGCTTTAAAAATGATGAACACTTTGCCTCTTTTATATTTACATGGATTGAGCTGGAAAATACTCTTCTTAGGAAACTATCTCCAGAATGGAAGAAAGTAGTATCTGGTGTAGTCGGGACTACTATGAAAACCAATATATAATCACCCACACTTTCATACAAAAGATAAAACACAACTATAGCCCAGAACAAAGGAGGGAAGAAGAGGATGAATGGAGGGGGGAGACTGGGTAAAAAGAGGGTAATCCACGTGCATATTGCAAGGGTACATGTCAAGTCTATTATTAGTAAAGTAGAAATGTCTTAACACAACAATTAAGTGAGGTGAAGGATAAGCAAAGCAGTTTGATGTAAGCATTCCTAATTGTTTATAAAATCAACACATTGTACCCCATAAATGCATTAATGTACACAGTTATGATTTAATAAAAAATAATAATAAAATAAAAATAAAAAGTAAGAAACTAACCATTTTGAGTCAAAGTGAATTGAATGTTGCCTTGATGTTATTTGATATTAAGAAATTCATTTTAGCTGTGGATCTAATAATTTTAATTTTTAAGAAATTATTATCTGTTAGAGATTTTAAAAATAGGTGAAACAAATAAAATGTTAGCAATGGTTAAATCTATGTTATGAGATATGAGGAGATTGTTTCTGTTCTGTATTTTTGTATTTAACATTTTTCATAGCAAATTTTTGAAATAACAGATAAAAGCCTATAGATTAATAATGAGACAAAGAACGTAACTGAGCATTTCATCTTCTTTTACAACATAACTACATTTTCCTATTATGGAAAAGGATTCAGTTTAGTCTTACATACTAAAATGTATGTAAGCCCTGAAACCATGGCTCAAAAGTTCAGCTATTGAATTTGCTACCTAACAGGTGTCCTCAAACTATGGCCTGTGGGCCACATGCAGCCCACTGAGGACATTTATCTGGCCTGCTGGGTGTTTTTGTCTCCACTGCCTGTCCTGCTTAGCAGCCGACTTGTCCCGGGGCCTGCAGTCTGGCCCTCCAACAGTCTGACAGACAGTGAACTGGCCCCCTGTTTAAAAATTTTGAGGAGCCCTGGATGATTTCATAGCCCACAAAGAAAGAAAGAAAAAGGGAGAAAAGGAGGGAGGTTGAGAGTCAGTCTCGTTGAAGAAACTCTTTGGCACAACACCAAGTTCAGGAAAAATAAACATTTATGAGGTCTCTAATTAAAAATAAAAATAATATTGAACACCGTGGAGTGGGAGAAATAAATATATATTATTACAAGTTAGATTGCCTACTTTATTACCACTTCACTTATTACACAAATATCAATGATAAAATTGTTAATTTTTTTAACTTCTAAAATGTTTCCATGTAGGCAGTTTTTAGAAGTTGCAACATGGATGCTGCTACTAATTTCCACATATGAAACCTGCCTGGTACCTGTACATATTTGGGTTTGTGATAGTTCAATGAGAATCTGGTGAATACAATTAAACATTTTTTAAACTAAGCAGAAAATGTATATGTACAATATAGCATGCCCCAATTATCCACATCAAAAATTCAACATTTGTTCTATATTAAAAGTATAGTTCTTTGTGAAATGATAAATTTATGCATTATAAAAATGATTATCATATCAATTTCTTCACAGTTACTCTGTGTGTGTGCACATGTGTGGTGAGAACACTTAAGTTCTACTCTTAGAAAATTGCAAACAGTATTATTAACTATCATTACTATGCTGTACATTAGGTTATTTCACAATGTGTACAGATATTTTAAAATTATATTTTATACCACAATTATATACAATATGTCAATTATACCTCAATAAAGCTGAAAAATTATATATATACATATATATTAGTTTTACTGTTCTCAACTGTTGCTATGAACAAATGTTACTGATGGGTAGTAGACCTATGTTTCTTAAAGAGCTATTACGTAGTGAAAATAACTGCTGTTATTTTTTTTTACCAACTAGAGCTATCACTGGAACAAATCAACAAATCAATTGAAATTTGGAAAGCTTTTAAAAAATCAAAGTACTTGATCCAATAGAATTAAAAGATCTATTCATTTTGCTTACACATATGTTAAGTTACATCACAGGCTTCCACAGTCAATTGAACACAAAAATCTTATTGATTTTTTATCTCAGAAATATCTTTCTCCTTACAGTCTTCTCTCAATTCCCACAATCCACTGTTCTCATTCTCTTTCAGATTAACTACTATACTTAGTCTTCTTAGCACCAGGCTCCCCCTTCCACTCCAACTACCTATTGAGGTAGAAACCATTGCATGGGTTACTTCTCATTCTTGCCTACTATGAGGAGACCATTTAGCTTAATATTGTACCACAGGTAAGCAAGAGTTAAGCCCTTGAGTAGGTATCCCCAGCCTATATTAAATGTATCTGTGACAAAGTAGAGCTTGGTATCCTGATATTAGTACTAGGTCTGACTGCATGTTCCTTGGTTCCCCAGTTTGCAGTGTCACAGATGAGTACTAGTACTGAGCTGAGCTGATGATGGAGTGATCACAGACAAGAAATAATATTACACACTTTATCACATAAAAGAAAGAATGAAAGTACAGAAGAAAACTTCACAACGTGAAAATTTATTCCAGGGAGAAAGAAATGGGTCCAGTTCCAGGGGTGGAGAAAGTCTTGGAGTCTGAGCACATAATGCCTTTTATAAATTCACTAGTTTGTCCTGCCTTTCTTCTCACCAGATTCATTGTTATTTCCCACACTTTGAAGTGTTTGACAGGTTGGGGTTATATAACAAATTACATAAAATGTTACCTAACAAGGTGGTTGTTTTTCAGTTTCTTTTTCCAGGGATGCATCTTTCCCAGAATCTTTCATGAAGCTTCACCCATGCCATGCTGACTGGACGGTCATAAGCTCTAGGTCAGTTAAAGGTCACTAGGAACTTTTTACTATGTTTGTTCTCACCAGGCAACAGTTCCTAGCTGCATTTTTGTACCTGGATACAATTTGCTTTCTGCTCTCCCCACTCAGTCACTTCCTAGCCACATGTTTACCCTCTGCCAGGCCTAATAATACAGCAGAGGATAGGGAAAAAATGACAGGTAGGCTAGGCTCACTGGCTCATGCCTGTAATCCTAGCACTCTGGGAAGCCAAGGTGGTTGGATAGCTTGACCTCAGGATTTTGACACTAGCCTGACCTAGAGGGAGACCCTGTCTCTCCTAAAAATAGGAAAAAACAAGCAGTATGGTAGCAGCACGTATAGTACCAGCTACCTGGGAGTCTGATGCAAGAGGATCACTTAAGCCTAGGAGTTTGAAGTTGCTATGAGCTGTGACACCATGGCACTCTACCTAGGGCAAAAGAATGAGACTCTGTCTCAAAACAAAAGAAAAACACAATGACAGGTAACATCTGTAGTGCTACTATGTGCCAGACACTCTTCCATTGATACGTTTGACCACAAACAACCTGTAGGCACTATTATCTTTCTCTATTTTACAGATGAAGAATTTGATGAGGAAACTGAAACATAAAGAGAGAAAATGATTTGTTCAATGTCACACAGTTAGAAAGGCTTGGATTGCTCCTCTGAATTCAGTATGCTTATGGCCCACTAGTAGTAAGATTATATTCTTTCCCATTCTACTAAACTGTATCCGCCCACCTTACTAGTGACAGAGTTTCACATAAAAAAATACATACACACGATGAGTGGAGGGAGGGTGATTGGTGGGATCACACCTATGGTTCATCTTATAAGAGTACGTGTGGATCTTTCTAAATGTAGAATATAAATGTCTTAACACAATAAGAAAATGACATGAAGGCTATGTTAAGCAGTTTGATAAAAATATTACAAATTGTATATAAAAGCAGCACACTGTACGCCATGACTGTATTAATGTACATAGCCATGATTTAATAAAAAAAAAAAGAAAAGCCCTGATCATGTCACTGCTTAAAAACCGTTGCCTATAAAATACATTCTGACCTCTTTAGCACCTAAGATCACCTCCTCCAAAGTGAAAATGTTCCTTTTGCCTTCTTCTGCTGTCATTCTACTTTCCTCTTATCCTCTCACTCTATTATTCAGTCATAACGAACATCTTATTATTGCATTTGTCATTCATTTTCTTCTGGGACACTCTTACCTCTCTGCTACCCCCACATATCTTTTTTCCTAACAAAATTCTTTTCTGCCTTTAAAACCCTGCTTTAGTGTAACTTTAACTGCTTGTACTTAGCAAAGTTACTTTTCTCTCTTTGTTATCATGAGTACTGTTCATAAAGCCCTTACTTCATTGAATTCTAAGTTTTCTGATTTTATTTCTGTCTCTTAACAGTGATCAATTTAAGAGTGGGACTTTGCCATTCCTTCATATATTTAGCCCCTAATAATGCATAGTTCATGGCTATTCATTGCCTATATAACCCCATTCCTCTGGCCACAGTGGATTTGACCTAGGGTGGGGACAGGCTGTTCACCTGTTTCGACTTAGGACCCATAAAAAGTTTTTAACTTTCTGCATATCTGATAAAAAACATAAAACTCCACCTATGGGTAGTCACATTTTCCATTATGTGAACAAGGGAGCAGAGAAAGTCAGTTTATAAAGAATCAGTGATGCCCACGTGAACCTAAAATTCATTTCTGACAGATTTCTAAATTTAGGTTCCTAAATCTAAGTAATCATTGAGTCCCAGTATCATCTCTTCCCTGGTGTTTTGTGAGACACTCTTATATCCTTATAATCAAAGGCTCTGCTCATATGTTCAGGAAATTCAAGTGGACTTCTGATACTTGGAAATACTGAACTAAATAAACACTTTTGAGAAGTTCCATGATTATTGGAACCTCCAGAAATGCCTTTATCTGCTTAAATGTGGTCACCTGGTCACCTACACCTACCACAGCAAAAGCATAAGCAACTGTCCCATCTGCTGACAGTAGGTAGTGAGAGCTGTGCACATGTTCAAGTTCTGACACTGAGGCTCTCTCCCACAGAACATTCACCCCAGACTTAATCCCAAACATTTCAATGAACATGAAAAGGTGGAAAATCACTTTTCAAAGACTGAAGCTATTTTAAAAAAATGATTTTCTCTACTAATTTGGAACAAAAATATTAATACTAAGTTGCAGAAACATTTGTCCATACCATAAATCTGTCCACCTGTGGACACCCTGAGTTTTCCCATTTCTGCCAGACATTGTCACATGTAGGGCACTCATTTTTGAAATCAAGCTATTTATGATGGGTTTGCCTCAGCTAATGCTCTCTTTGGAGGAAATTTATCCTATTATCTTATTTCCCCCTCATTTCTTCTTTACCAAAGAATATAGACTCTGTTAAGTGGGAGTTTCTAGGAATTCTCAGGTAGTATATGTTAACAGTTCATATACTATTAACTCCTATGCAAAGTAAGGAAGTGTGGTACGGTAGAGCCACTGTCAAAGATCAAATTGAAAAGAAAGCAATTCCAAGATAATTGTTGAAGTAAAGGGGAAGATATGGATTGACAGATCCAGTTAGAGCACAACTTTGCAGGAATCTCTTTTGGCAAAAAATGTGTTGCACATAAAGTGAAGATTATTTTAGACGTATGGTGCTCTCCTAATAGTAGAAATCCCTTATCTATCGGACTGACTCACTAAGTCTTTGTAAAATTTCAATTCAAAAATATGACTTTTAGGTTTGATTCATATTTTTCATGAATACCTCACAGCCACAATCTTCTTGAACTTAAGATGTGTCCCCAATCAGAAACGGTAAAGATGAAATAACAACAGACTCCCTAGAAATTCAAAAAATCCTCGATAAATACTACATGAAACTCTATTCCCAGAAATATGAAAATCTGAAAGAAATCGACCAATACTGGAAGCACGCCATCTCCCAAAACTTAGCCAGAACGAGGTGGAGATTTTGAACAGGCCCATATCAAGTTCTGAAATAACAGCAGCTATACAAAATCTCCCTAAAAAGAAAAGCCCGGGACCAGATGGCTTCACATCAGAGTTCTACCAAACCTTTAAAGAAGAATTAGTACCTGTATTTTTCAACCTTTTCCAAAGCATTGAAAAAGACAGAATACTACCCAACACATTCTATGAAGCAAACGTCACCTTGATTCCCAAACCAGGAATAGACCCAACAAGAAAAGAAAATTATAGACCAATATCACTAATGAATATTGATGCGAAAATATTCAACAAGATCCTAACGAACGGAATCCAGCAACACATCAAAAAAAAAATTATTCACCACGACCAACTAGGTTTTATTCCAGGATCTCAAGGATGGTTCAACATACGTAAATCTATAAATGTAATTCATCACATAAACAAATCAAAAAACAAAGACCATATGATTCTCTCAATCGATGCAGAAAAAGCTTTTGGTAATATCCAGCATCCCTTCATGATCAGAACACTTAAGAAAATTGGTATAGAGGGAATATTTCTTAAGCTGATAGAGGCCATCTACAA
>CAUYQV010095374.1:0-29117 GCA_963574575.1 Galagoides demidoff
GAGGCCAAGGTGGTCGAATCACCTGAGCTCACAGGTTTGAGACCAGCCTGAGCTAGAGTGAGACCCCTGTCTCTATAAATAGCCAGCATTGTGGGGGGCACCTATAGTCCCTGCTACTTGGGAGGCTGAGGCAAGAGAATCACTTGAGCCCAAGAGTCTGAGGTTGCTGTGAGCTATGACTCCATGGCACTCTACCAGGGCAACAAAGTGAGACTTTTTCTCAAAAAAAGAAAGAAATTCTAATTTGTTTGTTAGATTGTTGGTTGGTTTGAGACTCAGACTCTTGGGCTCAAGTCATCCCCTTGCCTCAGCCTCCTGAGTAGCTGAGACTACAGGCGCCCACTGCCCACATGGCTAGTTTTTTTTATTTTTAGTAGAAACAGGGTCTCACTCTTGTTCAGACTGATCTCCAGCTCTCAAGTTCAAACAACCAGCATGCTAGAATTAGAGGCGTGAGCCACGTCACCTGGCCCTACAAATTGTGATGTTTGAAAATATTCAACCAATTATTTCTATTTTCCCTCCCAATTTTCTGGTTAAAAAGACACAATCCATCTAATTTTCAGTATTAGAGGATGGGTTCTAGGTCCATCATCACCACTGCCCTGAGCGCCAGGAATCTGGTTCACGTGCCCAAAAGGAGGAAATAGAGTCAGAAAAGGAGGCCCTGAGAGGCCTTCCCAGGTTCCAGAATCTGCCTGGAGTCTCAGATGAAGCTGAAGATCTTCATTATACTTTTCTCTGCAGGGTAAATTCCTATGCTTCTGGCAGGACCCTCAGGGATGGGCTGACAGCGTGCCCCGTAACTACTGTTTCAATCAGACCGACTTCTCTTCTCGATTATAAGACACACCGTGAGCTGTGCATTAGCAGAAAAGAAATCAGGGTCTCACGTTTTTTTCCTACATCTGCTTGGATGAGTTGTCCGTGAAAGTCACGTCAGTTTTTCTGTTTTGCAAAATCAATGTAATTTCTCACTTGCTGGGCCAATTGCACGAGCCCAGCCAAATCAGCCATCAACTGCTATCTTTTTAAAACTTCAAATAATGAAGCACTCTTGTTTTCCTGAAATGTCTTGAAAAGGTTATTTCCAGGCTGACACTCTACTTGCCAGCTTTTATTTAGAAACACATTTTTATATATTCATTTTGATTCTCTGGATGAGAAAAAGGGCCAAGAAAGTAAATAAAACCACCGCCAAGGTTACTATCCATCCATCAATCCCCAGGCCCTGATTAAGCCCGGGCCATGCAAACACAGCCTTTGTAGGCGGTGGCTCTGGCCAGACCCTCTTTCAAAAGGGACCCTTGTTGCCCTTGAGGGTTTAGAGTTGAAAAGGAAAGCTTTTCGAAGCCATCAGAAAGTGAAAAACCAATCTAAGTGCATCCATGTAGCGCAAGAGTGTCAGAATTCATAATTAGGGGTCATAAATCTTTTTGCAATGGAGCAAAAATAAATAAGCTCATGTGAGCGCGAAGCTAAAGGCAGCACATGCTGCAAGTGTCAGCTTTAATTTATTTCTTCGCTTGGAAAGGGGAGACTTTGAAAGCTGGCTGCCAGTCTGGAGGGAGTCTCCTCGACTCTTCTGCTGGCCCAGACAAAGGTTTGAATGTTGTAGGGAGAAGTCCAAAGAATAACACAGGAAGCTTGTTGACTTCTTACACTGAGGAAAAAAAAAGAGCTCTTGGGAAGAGCGGAGGGTGGCAAGCAGGGAAGAGAGAGAAAACAAACCTCTTCTATAGTCATCTCTTTTGTATAATTCAAAATGCTTGGCACATGAAAACCAAATACCAGCAAACCAAAAGAAAAAAAAAAAAAGAAAGAAAGAAAATCTGATTTACAGTATGCTGCTTGACACATCTGGAGGAGATTTAGAAGAGACATTCACAAACCATTTCAACTGCATCGAGGACTCTCTTGCTAAGACAACAAAAATATGTACGGAAATATGTGCCCAATTATTCACACAATTCAAAGTGCGCAAGTCAGAGCGTATAATCATTTCTGTTGTGCATGGGAACGATGTCATTATCGCATTAAAATCGGAGGAGATTAATAGTAATTAGAATTTTCTGAGAGCTCCACGTGGGAAAAGGTTAATGACCGCAGAACCTGTGCGATCAATTGCTTGTCATTAAATCCAGCGGCATTGAAATGAACTCCTTGCCCCCTCTTCTGCTGTCACTCACTTCTAAGGCATTGAAACAGAAAGCTTCAACTTAGCCGAGTGAACGAGCCACTCCAGGAAGATTCTGGGGCTCTGATCGTTCCACAGGGATCGGTCCACGTTCGAGCAACGTTAAGAAGCTTACGAGCTAAGTCAACATGGCACGTACAGCTTGCCTCTCTGTGGCATCACACAGGAATTGGGCTAGCAGTTAAATTGCCAGACTTCTAGGTTTGCCTTTAAGTTTTCATGTCCCAGTTTTCCTCCTCTATAAAATAGTCTTTCTTTGCTACCCAATCATTTTTGTTCAAGATCAAATGAGGTAAGATACGACAAGCATGCTTCATGTCTGATGTGGCTTACATATCCGAGCAGAGGGTGAAGGATACAGAGGAGGTGGTTCCCTCTTGTAGGGTACGGGAGGTTTTGCCATTTTCTCTTGAAGTCCTATTTTGGGTGGAAGGTGGAATGTGGACAAAGGATCAGGGGACCGCGTTCTGGAATTGCCTGCAGCCAGCTGGACTGGAGCTTGGCAGCCTCAGTCACCCTGCCCCTTGGTTCTCTATCATGTCGTTTTCCTTGTAGAAAACTGAAAGCAAGACTACTCACCAGAATTGCAACCTTACTCTTCAGACTCATCTGAAAAAAAAAATTTTTTTTGCAGCTGCAAAATTTTGAAATTGCATTTATTTATATGGCTTATTCTTTTTTTTTCTTTAATTGAGAGTCTCACTTTGTCACCCTTGGTAGAGTGCCAAGGTAGAGTTGTGTTGAGCTCACAACAACCTCAAACTCTTGGGCTCAAGCTATCTTCTTGCCTCAGCCTCCCAGGTAGCTGGGACTACAGCCCCCCTGCCCCCACAACCCCCAGCTATTTTAGAGACGGGAATCTGGCTCTTGCTCAGGCTGGTCTCAAACTCCTGAGCTCAGGCACTCTACCAGCCTCGGCTTCCCGGAGTGCTGGGATTAAAGGCGTGAGCCACCGTGCCGGCCTTAGATGGCTTAATCTTTGACATTCATTTGGTATCTCCAATTCCCTCAATAATGCAGACACCTAATGTAAATTGGTTAGAAGAAAATTACTTAATATTTTTTTATTTTTCTACTTTCACACCCCAAAGAAAGTAGATTAATGAATCCTCACGCAACCAACAGCCAGCTTCAATGAGTATTAGCCTTTTACATAATGTTATATTTATCCCACTCTGTTTTCTTGAAAACTATTATAGGTAGTTTAAATTCCAGATCCACTAGAATATTCCTATGAAGTCAAGAAAATTTATCTCTCTGGCAGGGGTTCTTAAATTTGAGTTTGGAGGAAGGTGGAGGGAATCCATGAATCTTCAGAAATTTATGCAAAAGTTTGTGCATACAGATGTGTCTGTGGAAGAGGTTCATAATTTCCAGCAGATCGAGAAGATGAAATCTGCTTCTCTGGGAGGACATAGCCATTCTCGTCTGTTCCCAGCCTTGCCAGACGTCAACATCTTGCGCCCTCTGTAGGCAGAAGAAAGCGCTTGAATACAAAGAATCAAATCTCTCCAGCCCAAAGAGAAGTGACTCTTCCAGGTGGCCAGAGTCATTGATATGTTTATGTAGGCATGGAAATAAGACAAAATGTCAGCTTTAATTTTAGCAGTAGTAGAAGCCACAATCCTTCAAATGACCAAGAAGAATAACTCTGCCTTGAAGTGAAAATGTGGCTTATCTTGGCTATCTAACAATTTCAGATGTGCCTACCAGCTCCGCCTGCCTCATTGGCACAGAGAAGATGTACCTGGAAACAGGTAGGTTGAGCCCACTGCAATGGTTCTAACCTTTCAGAGAATATACTAATCACCCAGAAGCCTTTAAAATCAAGTTCCCCAGGTCCCCATCCAAATCTACCTAATTGGAGCCTTGGACCGTTTAACAAGCTCTCAAGTGCAATTTGGTGTAACTGGTTCACAGACCCCACTCCAAGAAGCATTGGCTGAGAGGTGGCTACTCTGATTGCAACCCTCAGGAGCTTAAAGTAAGTCTTTATGTCTTGAATTCATATTTCCTCTCCATCTGTAAAGGAGGGGGCAGATAAAAAAAAGAAGAGAAAGACAAAATTTAAAAATCCCCTCTAAAGTCTCCACCAGGCTAGAAATTTACAATTTCTGAGATTTCTAGTTTCCATCAAGCCCTACACACATCTCCTAATTTGTAAGACAGTGTTCCATTTGGGCTGGTTTTTAAAAGCTTAGGCTCTGGGAAAATTCTCCTCAATCCAGATTAAGGAGAGCTACGCCAGAGCCAGGAGAACCCGAAGTGACCCAGGCCATACAGGTGACAGTGGCAGGCCTGGAGTATTAATTGAATTTCTAACCCAATTCTCTCCAGGAGAAATGCCACATAAGCAATGGCAGCTCCAGAAGTTACCTTCAGATACAAAAAGGAACAAGAACGTAATGAGGGGCAGACAGGCAAAGGACAGTAAATACAACTACACCCCCCCGCACTCCCCCCATGCCCAACAGCAAGGCCATTGGTGCAATGTGGGTTTCATTAATGACTCAAAGACAATATTTCAGGGAGTTATAAGTTCAAGATGTTATTGAAAAACCCATACTGTGTTTTTTTATCCCTGCCTACCCCCCTCAAGGGTTTTCTTAAATTATTTAAAAAAAAAAAACGTTTTTAACATGGTTCCACCCAAGTGGTCATAGTTCTAAGCGTCTGGGGCAATGTGAGTGGGGGCCAGCGAACCCAAAACCGTTTGGTAGAAGGATGATGCGATTTCCTCTGCCTCTCAGAAGTGGGGGGACTTGTGAACCTGTTAAATACATAAGCAGGATTGTGTGGGTGGCCCCAGAGAGGGACACCTGTTTTGCTACTAAATGCACGATCACAAACACAATTTTTCCATGATTCTATCCTATCTGAAGCTTAGCCAACACTGCAAAGCCAAGGGAATTTCTAGAGAAATTTAGAGTAAGATCCCACAAGGTCTTACGGGCATAATCGTGAGAAAGAGCCACTGCATTAAAGAAAAAAAAAATTAAAGAGTATGTGGATATTCTTTTTCCTAGATACAGACTATTCCCTAAGATGGATAAACTATTTGTGAGTGGACATTGAGGTTATTTCTATTTGTATCTACTGTAAATAATGTCACAACAGAAAAATAATCACATATACTGGCTTATCTATATGTTCATATATGTATATAAACATTAGAATCTTGGTAAGTGGACCACTCAAGAGACTATAACAAACAGGTTAACATGTGGAGATGGTCAATATAAAGAACTAGGCTCATTATACCAATGTGTACATGTGATGCATGTCCAGCCTATGAAAATTAGTTCAATTTAAGGAGATGGTCAACTATCAAGGTTCTACTGTATATTCAACTTTCTTTTAAATATTCGCAATTAAAAAGTATCAAGAACTTGGCCAAGCATGGTGGCCTGTAAAGTCAGCACTTTTGGAGGTCAAGAGAGGAGGGTGGCTTGAGCCCAAGAGCTAAAGACCACCCTTGGCAACATAGTAAGACCTAGTCTCTACCAAAAAGTAAAAAATTCAGTTTGGCATGGTGGTGCATGCCCAGAGTCCCAGCTACATGGGAGGCTTGAGCCCAGGAGATAGAGGCTGCAGTGAGTTATAATCCACACCACTGCACTACAGCCTGGGTGAAAAAGCAACATCCTATTTCGAAAAAAAAAAAAAATCAAGAACTTTAACCCATCCATCCTAAATTCAATTGTGTGTATATCATGTGAAGTTCAGAATAATGCCATCTGTAAAACAGATCTGTCTATCCTCGGGTGAATTGAGATGCCATTGTGGTTCTGTTATATCCCCATGGATCTGTTTCTAAATTCTCTTATTTTTTTATTCCTATGACAGTGCCACACTGTTTTGTTTATAATACTTTTATAGTAACTTTTAATATTCCCTTTTTCCTAAAAATTTTGGGAAATACATGTATATCCATTATTACATGAGAACTTTAAAAATACTCTGTTAAAAAACTACCAATTGGGCTCGGCGCCTGTGGCTCAATCGGCTAAGGAGCCAGCCACATACACCTAAGGTGGCGGGTTCAAATCCCCAGCCCGGACCGCCAAACAACAATGATGGCTGCAACCAAAAAATGGCCGGGCGTTGTGGCGGGTGCCTGTGGTCCCAGCTACTTGGGAGGCGGAGGCAGGAGACTCGCTTGAGCCCAGGATTTGGAGGTTGCTATAAGCTGTGATGCCATGGCACTCTACCCAGGGGGATAGCTTGAGGCTCTGTCTCAAAAACAAACAAACAAACAAACAAAAAAAAAAAAACTACCAATTGGAATTGCATCTTATTTCGTTTCCCCTCCATAAACGTGGTAGGTTTCCATGTATTCAGATCTTGTTTAATGTTCTTTAATATTTCAGAAGTGCTTTCATATGGGCTTTTAGTAGACAATTAAGATTGTGTTGGTAATATGAATGAAATCTTGCCATACAAACCTCATTATTCAAAGATGCTGTATTTGCAAATTTGTCTGCTCACTAAATTGTATTTGTTGATTACATTTATAATATAAATTGATTTGTACAAATTAGTACTCACTATACTCTTGGGATCATTCAGGGACACGTGCAGAATGGTAAAAAATTTGAATCACCTTTTGGACATGTTCTCAAATGAAGATAAACAAAGTAATCTCTGCCTTCTTGTTTCAGCTTTTGTAACGTACTGCCCTTTTCATGGAATATCTAGTGCTGTGTTTTTTCACTTTTGTGTTTTTTGTTAGTGATTTTGCTGTTTAAAGTGGCCCCCAGGCACACTGCTGAACTGCTGTTGTGTTCTCCTAAGCACAGAAGGCAGGAGTGTCCTTCACAGAGTAAATACATGTGTTAGATAAACTTTGAGCAGGTGTGAATTACAGGCATGAGTGAACTGTGAATTTAATGTTGATAAACCATCAACATATATTAAATAAAGTTTCTCTAAACAGAAATGTACATTGCTAAGTTGACAAAAGTGGTGTGACCAGAAGCTTGCAGGAACCTAACCCTACTTTTACCCTAAGGACAATGTTCAATAATCACTAATTCAGTATTTGTGAAGAGTGAAGTTCATAGGCACCAAAATTATTGCAGATAATGGCAACCAGCTATATATCTTTATCTGCTATGTTAATATCATATTTTAACATTAAGACTATGCTAACTTTATAAAATTAATTAGGGGTCTTTGCATCTTTTAATATAGTCTGTAATAGTTTAAATATATCAATTCCTCTCTTTGGGCTGGTCTGTATGCAAGGCTAAAAAATTTGCACTCTCTTCTATTTTCCAAGCCAGTTATATCAAGCCATGTTGTCAGAGGTTCTTCATTAACAGTAAAATCCAACAATAATGTGTTTATATCAAACCTTTTATTATTTAAGTTAAATAGTAAAAGTCCAATAATATAAAGTTGAGACAAATTTTAACATAAAACTCTTCCATTATGCATTTCCTCCTGAGAAATTAACATTTGAAGATTATATCCCTAAGAGATCAGAATCCAAAAATTCTTAAGTTCAAGTCCAAAAGATGTAATATCCAAAGCTTTTGCCCTTGTGAGTTAAAAAATCCAAAGAAATTAAAGTGTAATATTCATTCTTCCTACTATCAGCTCTGCTCTGTATCAGTAGGAAGCCTCAATCCATAGGCCATCGTTCATTCTGAACCACAGAATTCAAATTAGTCTCTCTCCCATATGCCCTACCTTTAATACAATGTCCAACATGTTCAAACAAATATAAGAATATTACAACATTGGCTTTATACCTACTAACTTTAGGAAGGAAGCCAATTTATGGATCTTAAGTGCAATTATCCCAGATAAAAATTAGATTTCCAGTGTTTACTGTTGCCAAAGTCCAAAGCAAAACCTCATGGGTGTCTGAAAGGAGAAAATGGAGAAAATTTTTGATTTGATTCCCAGGATTAGTTTATGTCAGTTGTCCAGAGTCCACAACCTATGAATTTAAATGCCATTGGAAGAAATTGCCCATCAAGAAGTTAAATTTGGCACCATGTCTTGTCATGTCTAAAGGATAAAGCTACCCCTGCATATCTATACCTCCTATAAAAAAGTGATATTTTTGAAAATGTCATGTTCTTACTAATATTTCTGCATTATTGTAGTCCCAGGTTCTAGTCTATTCTGAGAATCCTTCATGTCTAATCCTGAGTAGTCAATCATCTTAATTTCTCCTTTTCCTTTTGGGCTTTGTGTTTCTGGCAACCACTGTGGCATTGAATGTGGCTCTATCCAGGAACACACTTAAAATTCTCATGTGAACAGGCATTTTCAGTGTTGTGCTGTGGTAGCTTTTCTACTGAAGCCTGCCAAATGTGCCAGTGATGGTTTCTCTTTCATTCCCCATGTTTATTTCAGCTGGACAATTAAAGCTGCTCTTGATAATTATGAAGTTGGAACTCCTAAAGCCCTGGTGAAGGCCAATTCTTCTACCCCATGCTGCTCCTCAGTATGATATGCAGTATAATTTTGTTCCTGGGGGAATCTAAATCTATCTGTGTATGATTGCTCAATCTAGCATAGAGTAGCTCAATAAAACACAGTCCACCCAGTTAAATCTAAATTTCAGATAAATAACAAATACTTTTTAGTATATTCCATATACTGGAGGTTTGACAATTAAGTTTACACATTCATCCTAGAAAAAGCACTACATACCTCACTGCTGAATATCACTATGGTCACTTTGGACATAGTTCTCCTGGGAAGCTATGCACCTATGCCAGTGCCTAGTTCACCCTTCAAGGTAATTTTGAAATTATTTTTCTTGAATGGCCATCAGAGTTGTTCTTGTACAGCACACAAAAACAATAATGAATGTCACTCAGCAAGACACCACCACACATCAACATGAACACAGCTGGGAGAAATTGGTATGCCAAGGTTACAAAACCTTACTGAGTTGTTTGTACAGTGCTACCAACGTAACCATATGGTAATATTCAGCAATGAGGTATAAAGCACTTTTTCTAGGGTGAGTTCAAGAACTTATTTGTCATACCTTTGTATGCCATGAAAAAACATAGGGACTAAGAATTATGGTGTACTTTTATGATAAGCAGAATAAGATATATTTATATATAATGCTAAAGAAATGTCTGTGATAAGGCTGAGGTTGGTGGATTGCTTGAGTTCAAGAGTTTGAGACCAATCTAAGCAAGAGGGAGGCCTCCATCTCTACTAAAAACAGAAAAATTATCCAGGCATTGTGGTGGATAGCCTAGCTACTTGGAAACTGAGGTAAGAGAATTTCTTGAGCCCAAGAGTTTGACAGTGCAGTGAGCAATGATGATTCCACAGCACTCTAGCCTGGGGCAACAGAGTGAGACTCTGTCTCAAAAAAATTTATCTAGATGATTAGATAACTAGATTGATAGGTTAATGTATTCTGAGTGGCCCCTGAGTTACCTTGAATAATGACAGGTAAAAGTACTCCTCAAATTTCAAACAAATGTATATTTCAATCAACTGAAACCCTCCAACAATTTCCTTAATGACAAAATAGAACAATTTTGGGGTATGGGATACCCATTCCATTTCATTCTCCCACTCTTGGTCCTCCTGAGATTTCCATAGGGGACGATTCACCATAAGTCTGAACAGTTCCTCAGTAAAAGGGGTAGCCAGCTTTTGTAGGACCTAAGTGTTTACTTATAATTTTACCCTCAAATTTTTAAATTATAAAATTAAAATTAAAACCAATCGTAATTTTTAATTAAAATATATTTACTGCTTGTGTAAATGTTGCAGATCATATGACCATGTAAATAAAGCTTTGCCAGGGACCTTCCCAGGGGTTGGCAAGGACTGTGCCCATGGACAGCCCTGAGTGGCCCAGGCCTGAAGTTCAGGGTGTGTGCCTGATGCCTCCTCACAGGGTAGTGCAGAAGGGAAGAGCCCAGTGCCGACTGTGGTCCATCCACATGTAGAGCTAGGCAAAGGTTGTCAGTGATTAGCACCCAACTTAAGTGCCTCTCTATGGGGACAGGATGAGGTAGTGCCCCAACCCCAAGCCAGGTGAGGGTGGCTCCATGAAGAAACAAAAACTCAAAGAGATAGAGGTGTCTGCTTCCCATATGAAAGATGTGGACCTGAGCCATCTACATGGCACACTGGACACAGAGGCTTCAGGGGAGCAGTCTAATAGTCTGGGTTTACACCATTTGGGGAGAAAAGTACAAGTTCTGAGGGCCAAGGGATGCTGTGTCAGGCAACTAGGCATGAGCTAACTTGAAAAGACTCCACCAAGGGAGCATTACTATTGTACACCCTCACTAGCAGGCCCCTGACAGAGCCAGCACTGAGAGCTTTACAACAGAGGTCCCCAACCTTCTTGGCAGCAGAGACCCATTTCTTGGAAGACAATTTTTCCACAGAAAAATTGGAAGGATGAATAGGTGGTAGAATGGCTTTCATATGAATCTGCAAGTAGCTGATTTATTATGGTCTCTGTGCATTCAAACTGTTGGGCCTAGTGAACCTCAACCTAGAACGGTGGCCAGCAAGGGAGACAATGCTGAGGAAAGCATGAAATTTACACCAAACTTAGTGCATAAAACTAGAAGCCTATAAGGGCATACATTGTTTTGTGTGCCTGGTGGCAGCATGAGAACAATTCAGCCCCTGTCCTGTTTCCCAGAATCCTTCTATTGGGCACATAACAGAGTATACATGTAAGGATGCACAACAGTCAGTAGTCAGCAGTCAAGGTCAAAAATGAGAAAGGGGAGATTACAGACCCCAGGAAGGTTGGGTAAAGGACAAGCAAGGACATAGGGTAATAGAACATCTGAAGTGGCCAGATAATGATGTAACTCGAAGGGAGGGGCCAGCAAGTCTCATCTCAGACAAGATCTCCTCAGACAGACATCTCAGCTTTACTAGCCTAAGCTACTAGTTGATGGTCTCAGCTGCCTGCACTGCTGATTTCCCCACACAGACATATATCCCATGTGACTGGTTTACTTAATGGGCTGAACTAAGTGGGATATAATCAGAATACACGTAATTTTTTCTGACCATGCTTAAGCAAGCATTTTCATAGTGTTAACAACCATTAATAAAACATTTTAAAAGTTTGATTTCATTCTATTCCTTCATTTCTGTACCTTTCATTTTCCTTACAGAAGCACCCAGAATTTGTAACCATAACTGACACTGATTCTTTATGGTTTATGAAAATCCCTAGGTCAACAGAAATGTATGATTGCAAACTTCAGTGAGTCCTGGCCAAAACTTCAATAGAAAATCATCAAAAAAAATTGTTAATAACTAACATTTCCAAATATCTATAAGCAGTATTAAAAACTGATGAATAGATTATTATTTCCTTTTAGTAGAGTTTTTATTAACTTCCTTCTTTTAGTAATGCAGTGATGCCTTGACTCTTAAGATTTTTACTTTTCGTATCAGTTTACTTTTCATATCGGTTTGTGACACTATTTCACTGCTCACCCAAGAAAAAGTTGTTTTCTCACATATGCTGACATATTTGCCCCCTTTAGTGCCACACCTAAAATACCTAAAAGCATCACCACTCCCCCAAAAAGATACTTTCATTCAGCAAGAAATTGTTTGCAAAATTATTAAGGGTACATCTCGACAGTGGGGATAAATGGTAACAAAACAAAGATGCCTTTATGGAGCTTCTATTATAGTGGACACTGCCAGTGAACAAACAAATTAACAAATAAATTGAGGACTTACTGTTAGACTTTTCCAGAAAAACAGAACCATGTGCATGTGCATATGTGTGTGTGTGTGAAGAAATTTGTCATAAGAAATTGGTTCATGCAATTATGGAGGCTTACACAATCTGAAATCCACACAGCTGGTAGTCTAAGTTTGATTCCAAAGGCCAGCTGGCTGTGACAGAACTAGTTGAAAGGTCATCCGGCTGAAGAATTCTCTCCTCCATGGAGGAGGTCAACCTTTTATTGTATTCAGACCTTCAACTGACTGGATGAAGTCCTACTCGCATTGAAGGAGGACTATCTGCTTTACTCAGCCTACCAGTTTAAATGTTAATCTCACCTGAAAATACCAAATAATGTTTGACCAAATATCTGGGCACCCATGGCCTAGTCAAGTTAATACATAAGATTAGCCATCATAAAGATATCAAAAACAAGCAAGTTGAAAATAAATAAGATACTTTACTTTTACGACCAGTAGGCTCAGCAGAAATAAACCTGGTGATTTTCACCTCACAGTGCTATGGAAGAAAGTGAATGGGGAATGGCGAGGCCTAAACATGGACTTAAGGTTCTCTTTAAATGCATCAGTATTCAAATGCCATCTTGGGGTTGATTATTCACATCTGGTCTTATTTATTTGGTGACAATCTTGTTATATCTGTTAAAATGGGTTCTTTCTTTCTTTCTTTCTTTCTTTCTTTCTTTCTTTCTTTCTGTGTTTTTGAGTCAACGGAATTGCCTTCTTAAGGATCCAAGGTTTTACATCCCTATTTCACTCATGTGATTTGTAGCAATTTTGTGCCTGATGGATTCAGGATGCTGGCAGCTGTGCCAGTTTCACCCCAGGTTCAAATGCCTTCTTTGATTGTAATGGATTTAATTCAAGCACACCATAAAATAAAATATTCATAGTCAGTGTACATAAGGATGCCATAAGAGAAATATTTACACATTTAAACTAACATACAGAATCACTTTACAACCCCTGTGTTTGGTACAACAATAACATCATTACATAGAATAAACAGGACTAAATCGTTTTCCAAACTTGGGGCCTCCATAAATAGTAGTATGCATTCTTGGCTCAATATTATAATCATTCTTGGTAACTTTATAGAGTCTAATAAAAGACTTATTATAAAAAGGCCTCGAGCGTGGCCCTAACTCAAACTCATGATATAGCTTTAATACATGGTATCATTATTGAGCAGGTCAAATCTTTACTTTCTCTTCACACATCTGCACTGTTCAGAAGGCCCACTAAAGTCAAGAGACTTGATTGCTGGCTGTCTCTTTTTTTTTAAGAAAAGGTTATTAGATAATAAAATCACACTTAAGGACACTAAGGAATATTTGTAACATATGTGAAAGGTAGAGCTACAATAATATAAATACCCATGTATATTAGTTTCCTATAGCCATGTAACACATTACTACAAATTTAGCAGCTTGAAACAACACCCATGTATTAGGTCACACAGGTTTATAGGTCTGAAGCCCAGTGTGGTGGGACAGGGGTTCTGCGCAGGGAGCACAGAAATCAAAGTATCAGCTGAGCTGACTTCTCATCAGCAACTCTAGGGAACAAAAAAATCAGCTTCCCAGGTCACTCTTCTTGTCAGAAGAATTCAGTTCCCTACAGTTACAGGATTTAATTTCTCATTTCTTTGATATGTGTTCTCCTCCATCTTCAAGGCAGCAATGGTACATCCAATCTTTCTCATGCATTCAATTCTAGACTTCCTACTCTGTAGCTAGCTGGAAAAAACACTTTGCTTTTAAAGATTTCATGTGATTAGATTTGGCCCACCCAGGTAATCCCTCTTTTGATTTCCTTTTCTGTGTCCTAACTAATTTTTACATCATTCTACCTATTTTGGGGAATCAAAGTTTCTCAAAATCAACTGATTAGTAACCTTAATTACATCTGAAAAATCCCTTTTGTGGTATCACATGACAGAATCACAGGCTTAACACTGCGAGCAGAAATAATTGGGGCCATCTTAGAATTCTTCTTACCACACTTTGTACCCAGAAAAAGATGGAAACATTGTCAAACCCCTGCAAAAACTTCTTTTATCTCTTTCCAAAAATCCCAAATTCTGAGTCTAGCCTTTCCTTGCCCTTCTTTTCCCTCCTGCCACATTTGCATGTAACCTTAACCAACATATCATTTCATAGCACATAATCTCATGAAATAACATGAAAACGACTTGAGATTTGCCATCTACATTGATGTATGCAGATGTCATTCATAAATATTTAGTGCTAATTATAAAAATAGATCACTTGGGGCTTGGAGCCTGTAGGTCAGCTGCTAGGGCACCAGCCCCTTACGCCACAGCTGGTGGGTTCAAACAAAACAAAACAATAACAACTACAACAATAAAATAGCTAGGCATTGTGGTGGGTGCCTGCAGTCCCAGCTACTTGGGATACTGAGGCAAGAGAATCACTTAAAAACCCAAGAGTTTGAGGTTGCTATGAGCCATGATGCCACAGCACTCTACCAAGGGTGACATAGTGAGACTCTGTCTCAAAAAAATAAATAAATAAAAATAGATCACTTGGTTTTTAATCTATCTTCTGCAGGTGAACATTTCTTTCCAGACAAACCCATTTCCACTATTTTTTTTGTTTGTCTGTTATATATATATATATATAACATATATATGTATATATATATAAAACATATATATATGTATATATATTATATATATATATATATATATAATTTTTTTTTTTTTTTTAGAGATGGATCTTACTATGTGGCTCAGGCTGGTCTCCAATTCATGGCCTCAAGTGATCCTCCTGCATTCATCTCCCAAAATTCTGGGATTACAGGCATGTGCCAAATAGGTTTAATATATATATATAGATTCTTTGTTTTTGTTTTTGTTTTTGTTTTTGAGACAGAATCTCCTTTTGTCACCCTTGGTAGAGTGCTATGGCATCATAGCTCACAGCAACCTCAAACTCTTATACTTAAGCAATCCTCTTGCCTCAGCCTCCCGAGTAGATGGGACTACAGGTACCCACCCGAACATCTGACTATTTTTAGAGACAAGGTCTCACTGTGGCTCAGACTGGTCTTCAACCTGTGAGCTCAGGCAATCCACTTGCCTGGGTCTCCCAGAATGCTAGGATTATAGGCCTGAGCTACTGTGCCCAGCCCTAGATTCTTTTGATATTCTTGTACATGTCTCCTGGTTCATCCACATCAGATTTTCTCCAGGGTAGAAACACAGGGTCATGGGATACACATGTCCTTAGCTTTACTGAAAATATAAAAATGTTTCCTGCAGTTTGGGCTTTGATTTCCAACTTACTAACGTTATTGTTGGAAAACATGATCTAGATACTGTCTATTCTTATATTTTGCATGTGTATATTTACTATATAGCCTAGCACATGGTCAATTTTCATAAATGTTTTACATGGGTTACAGAAATGTAGATAGAGTGCAGTGCCTGTGGCTCAAAGGAGTAGGGTGCTGGCCCCATATACCAGAGGTGGTAGGTTCAAACCCAGCCCAAGCCAAAAACTGCAAAAAAAAAAAAAAAAAGCGTAGATAGATAGTCTACATTAGATAAAGAATGTTTATTGTGCAGTTCAAATCTTTTGTGTCCTAACTAATTTTTACATCGTTCTACCTATTTTCAGGAATCAGAGTTTCTTGAGGGCAGGGATTTTTGCCTATTTTATTCGCTGTTGTATGTACAGTACTGGTAGATAGTATGTATGCTCAGTACATATTTGTTGAAGAAATGAATTAATCATTGAGAAATAAGTCCTAGAGTCTCTGACTATCATGGTGGGTTGTTCATTTCTTTATACTTTTCATACATACTTCATATCCTTTGATGCTACGGTATTAAATGGGAGCAGCATATACAGATTTCCACTTTCCTAATGAACTGAACCTTCTTTCACTAGTAATGCCTTCAATATTTCATATCAGGTTTAAACACAGCAACACTATCTTTCTTTGGGTTAGTATTAACCTTGCTTAATATGTCTTTTGCTGTCTTCAAGTTTCAGTATTTCTTCTGAAATTTATCCTTATGCTATAGGTATGTCTCTTTAAAATTCCACAGAGCTGGATTTTGAACTCTAACCTGGTAATCTTTTACCTAGCAAGAGTAGTAACTTTACTGTTGATACAGATGGAACATGCAAATTCATTTCTCCTGTATTGTTTTCTGAACCTTATGCTACAGGCTTTTCAGTATTTTTCCCACTCAATTTTGCCCTCTTTTGATCAAGTTTTTCTTTCTACTTGTTCAATGTTTTTTATCAATGTCTATTTTTACAGCTTTCTCTAGATATTTTAACATGTATATCAAACAACTCAATGTTAGATCAATATCTTTCGTTTCCTCCTTAGTAATATAAAGTATCTTGGGATATTGCCCTGATCATTGTTCTCCCAATTTGTATATTATGTTCTTTTATAGCTCAAATTAGACATTATTTCTGTTCATATAGTGTTAATTTACCAATATTTTTCTATTTACTTTACAAAATGGTCCATCCTGGACTGTTTTCCTTTTGGCTGACAAACATCTCTTGGTATTTCCTCTTAATGAGTATTGTTTTATTATTATTCAACTCTTATACACTGGTTTGTCTGGAAAGGCTTTCTTTTTGAAATCAAAGCTTATTCTTTTGTTGTTGTTGTTGCAGTTTGGCTGGGGCTGTGTTCAGACCCACCACCCTCAGTATATGGGGCTGGTGCCCTACCCCTGAGCCACAGGCACCGCCATCCCTGTTTATTCTTAAAAGATATTTTCTCTGAGTATACAATTCTGGTTGATAGTTTATCTTTCTTATCACATGAAAAATATTTTATTACTGTCTGTAGCTTCCACTGTAGCAAAATAGCTGTTAGGAAGTTAAGTGACAGCTAAATTCCATTGAGTGGTGGTCATTGTTATTTCTTTCTTCCTATTTTCAATTTATTCTCTCATTTTGGCATTCTGCATTTTCCCCCATGATCATCATATGTATATACAATATATGTATGTGTTTGTGTGTGTGCATGTACTTATATACATATAGACATGTGTGTGTCTCTACATCTGTATTCCATGAGACTTGTTGGATTCCAGAGTCAGGATAATGTATTTTAACAATTCTTGAAAACATATGGCTGTTATCTCTTTGAAAGTTATCTTTCCCATTCTTCCTATTATCCCCCATTAAAACCCCGCTTAGAATGGTAGACTGTTGACATTATTGTGCTTTCCCCTTCTGGACCTCCAATTACACTGATGTGAATCTCCCTCTGCCCTTCACTTACCCCGTCTTCCAATTTCTATACCTGTGCTCCATTCTGAATAATCTAGTCAGATCTTTCTTCTCATTCTCTAATACATGGTTTTTTATTTTTCCATTTTTATTTTATAATTTGCTCATTTTTTGAGACTGAGTCTTACTCTGGCACCCTGGTTAGAGCGCCGTGACATCATAGCTCACAATAACCTCAAACTCTTGGGCTCAAGAGATCCTCCTGCCTCAGCCTCCCAAGACACCTGCCACCACGCCAGGCTAGTTTTTCTATTTTTATTAGAGATGGGGTCTCACTCTTGCTCAGGCTGGTCTCAAACTCCTGAGCTCAAGCAGTTCACCCAGCTTAGCCTTCCAGAATGCTAGGATTACAGGCATGCACCACCGCTCCTAGCACAGAAAGCAGTTTCTAATAATCCTACTGCAATCCTACCTAGGCAAGAGCTAGATTTTTAAAACTTTTTTAACCTCTCATAGCAGCACCAAATACCCACTGCCCCCGACTGTAGCCACCGTGCCCCTCTCCGCCAACTGTAATCACCACATCATTTCGAAGCTTCCTTCCTCTTCCCCAGGAGTTTCTCATTGGTGGGTCTTGTTTATGTTCATTTGGCATCTGTGTTCGGCTCTATCATATGGCTTCTTCAGTTCATCTTGGAGAAAGGAGCTTGCCCAAGCCAGGAGAAACCACCTCTCCTAAACGACTAGACTAGAAATTCCCAATCAACAGTTAACCCCCTGGCGTCTATTATCAAAATCGTTCGCTCCAGATAAAGCCACATGTGTGCAGCAATTTCTCTTTCATAAGTCATGTCTCCACTTTGGAAAAGAAAAAAGTGAGCTTTATGTATTTTTAATAATCCAAACACTTGTACTTGCAGTTAAAAAATTTTCAACCTCGTAAGAATCTCTCATTCTTGGCATCTCTGTCTGTTGTTTTTACCTCTTCTAGTATATTTCTGTCCTCCTGTAGGGTACCAATATCTCTCATCAGCATCCTTTTTGATGGAAGTGAAAAAAGAATGTCTCTAGAATTAATATCCTTCATCCTTTCCTGTTGCTGCAAACCTCACTAGTTTTTTAAAATAGCATTGTTTTCATTCATCTTTGAAATGTGCCTATGTGCTTTTTAATTTTTCTGCACGTCAACTCAGAATGTTATGCATGCAGAGAACATTTCCTTTTCCCTCCATAAGACTAGCTGCCTCTAAATTCTCCTGCTCCCTTGAAATCACACATAGGCTGGCTGAAATGCCACATGTTATTTATTGCCCAAACACTTTTCATTCCATGTTTCTGTGCTACGCAAGAAATTAGCACAAACACAGGAGCTTGAATGCACACACATTTGTTGCAGCCTGGTGTCTGTGGGCAGGCGGCCCGACACAGCTTAGCTGGGGCCTCTGGGTAAGGTCTTACAAGGCTGCAGTGGAAGTGGTGGCCAGGACTGGCTTCCCTCTGGGACTCAACTAGGGCAGGATCTGCTTCCCAATTCGTATTGGCAGCAATCAGTTCCATGTGGCTTTTAGAATTCTGGCAGCTTGCTTCTTCACAGCCAACAAGGGGGAGAGAGAAAGAGAGAGAGACTCTCCAGAGCCAGTCGGCCTGCAAGACAGCCATATAATGTAACATGATCACAGGATCAACACACCATTTCTGTCGCCATATTCTTTTGTTCAAGTCACGGGTCTGGCCCACATTTGAGAGGACTACACAAAAGCCTGAATATCAAAAGGAAAGGGTTAAGGGCATCCACCCACCGCCGCCACTTACAGTTTGTCTGCCATACCACTACTACCTCAATCCCGTAAGCTTTTGTCTTCCCCAAGCCAGGAGACCAGATTTCTGGGCTTCCTGATGTGTTGGTAGAAAATGGTCTCAAGCAGCCTTGCAACTTCTGCGGATTTTCATCAAGTAACTGTCCAGGAAAGACTGCTCTCTACCTTGATTTAACTCAGATGTGCCAAAAGTTAAATGCTCAAGGATTAGTCAGGATTTAAGTTTGGATTCACGCAACAGAGACTTAAAGTGACTTTACTCGAACTGAGATCCGTTGCTTTCTCACAGAACAGTCCAGGTTTGCTCAACAGCTCTAAGGCTCTGTTTCCTGGGGTTATCGGGGATCCTGGCTGTGTCTGTCTTTTCATTGGGCCATCCACACAGTATTGTCCCCATCCCGCGGTGCAAGAAAGTTTGCTGTCAGGCTCATATGTTAAGCAGGGGTATACAGGAAGGGAAGAGAGCATATTATCAGAAATTGCATCTATAACTTCCCCATTCTGCCCAGAAGTCACGTACATGGACACACCTACCAAGAGAGGCTGGCAGGTGTAGGCTTCATTCTGAGCAGTTATATTTTTAACCAAAAAAAAAAAAAATTAAGGATTCTATCAACAAAAGGGAAGGATAGAAATCAACAGATAACCAGCATCAATGCCGTGAATCTTAATTCCCCCGAGGTATCTTTTTTCTTCCTGTTTTTCCCTCAGCAAGCTAAAGGAAACCCTCTTACTGAAATCTCCCCCAGACCTCCTACACGGCCAGATTAAACCGTGCTTTTGAAAATGGGGTATTTAAGAACAAAATAAAATGTTTTATTTTAAAATAAAAATTTAAAAGACATTCATTTATGGGAGAAGAGGGTGAAAAGGAAAAGCAGGATGTGTGCCACAGCGCTGTTCGCAATTTAATATTTTAGGTTTTCCCACCCCTTTTTGGCTTCAGAATTGGAAGGCTTCTGAATCCCCAGTCTCTTTCCTCCATTGTGTTTTAGTTAGAAATAGAGGTTTCCTTGCCATTGGTTATCTAAAATCTGCAGAGAAATAGCCCTGGGACCTATTTGAAGAAATAAAATAACATTATGAATTTAAAAATTTTTCGGTGGTCCAGTTAGCAATGGTGGAGGAAGAATTTCATCTTAATGTTTTTTTTGTAGTGTTTGTAATTTGTATGAACATGGGACACGTGTTCACATGTCTGGGCCCCTTAAGGTGACATCATCACAAATAAAGCTTCAAGTAGGAACTCTTTTTTTTTTTTCAGATTAATATGGGGGTAATATGATTAGGTTACATAGTTTACTTTGAGTAAAGTTACAGTTAAGTAAAGTAAAGTTAAATTTGAGTTGTCCTTGTGTTCTTCACCTAGGAAATGTGTGGTATACCTAAGCAAGGTACCTATTGAGTGGGAATTTACCCCACCTCTTCCCCCTTCCCCACTAGTTGAATTTGAGTTCTTTTTCTCAGGTGAGCAGGTAGTTGTTAATCTACTGGTTCAAATTTAGTACATGTGATGCTTGTTTTTCCATTCTTATGATATTTCACTTAGGAGAATGTTCTTCAAATCTGCCCAGCTTGTTACAAGAGATATGATGCACATATACCACAATTTTATTAACCATTCATGTTTTGAAGGGCTTTTGGGTTGTTGCCACATCTTTGCAATTATGAATTGGACTCCTATAAACAATCAAGTGCGAATGTCCTTATGGGGAAATACCTAGTAAAGGGATTGCAGGATCAAACAGCAGTCTACTTTTAGTTCTCTAAGGAATCCCACCAACAGTGTGTGAATGTTCCCTTCTCTCTGCACCTACACCAGCATCTGTTGCTTTGAGACTTTGTGCTGTGGGCCATTCTCACGGGATTTAGATAATATTCCAAGGTGATTTTGATTTGCATTTCTCTAATTATTAGAGACAATGAGCATTTCTTCATGTGTTTTTTGGCCATTCATCTGTCCACATAAGAAAAGTTTCTGCTCATGTCTCGTCCCCAGTTTTTAATGGGGTTGATCCTTTCTTATTGATTTTCTTGAGTTCTTTATAGATTCTGATTATTAACCCTTTGTCAGGAGTAGAGACTTGACCGTGCTGTGTACCTTTGGAGGATCCCTAAAAGAATGTGGGAATATATGTTCATAGCATAACAAAGGCCTTGAAGTATAGCCCTAAACATTACCACTGGTTAGAACAGCGGTTCTCAACCTGTGGGTCACAACCCCTTTGTAACAATGAAAATACATCCTGCATATCAGATATTTACATTATGATTCATAACAGTAGCAAAATTACAGTTATGAAGTGGCAAAGAAAATAATTTTATGGTTGGAGGTTACCACAACATGAGGAACTGTATTAAAGGGTCATGGCATTAAGAGGCATTAGGAAGGTTGAGAACTACTGGGTTAGAGGGATCAGGCATCAGTTGGGGGCAAATGGAGGAGGTCTCATGTGGAAGGCTGAATAAAGAGCCCAGCAAGGATGTCCACAGCCTCATCCCCAGAAACTGCGAATACGTTACTGTCTAAGGCAAAAGGAACTTTACAGATAAGTTTTCAATTGGGAAGATTATCCTGAACTTTCCAGGTAGGCGCTAAATGTAATCACGAGTGTCTTTGTGAGTGGTAGGTAAAGGGAGATTTGACACGGGAGAAGGTGACATGACAAAGGGAATCAGGGTAGGAAAGGATGTGATGTGGCCATAAGCCAAGGAATGAGGACGGCCCCCAGATATAGAAAAGCCACAAAAACAGATCCTCCCCCAAACCCCTAGTGGGCGTGCTTCCCTGTGCTTCCTTTGATTTTTGGCTCAGTGAGACCCATTTAGGACTTCTGGCTTCCAGAACTATAAAAGAATAAATCTGAGTGGCTTTAAGCCGCAAGGTTTGCAGTAATCTGTTACTGCATCAGTAGAAAATTAATATAGCTCAACTTCAACTTTTTCCCTTGATCACTCCTATACATTGGAGGGTTTTTTCTTAAATAACAAACACATATTATTTTTTGTAATTAAAAAAGCAATAAAGAGAAAAAATATTTCTGATCATTAAAATGATTTTGTATCTTGTGACCTTCTAAACATGTATATTCATCACATGGTCTAAAAGAATTGTTTGTGTAAAAACAAGCTGAAGGGTCCACATTTATGCTAATCAGTCAATGGTCTAAATTTTAGAGGGAGAATGTGAGTAGTAAGCCAACCAGTCCAGGAACTTTGCCTTTGCCAACTTTATTGCTGTTACTGATGTTACTGTTTGTTTTTCATGAGTTTGGTTTCTTGTAACCATGTGAAAGAATCAGATCCTTGCAGTATAATGGCCAACCAAGAAGACAGGATTATGATTTCAACTTATTTCTCTGCATTAACCAGCCATATAGCTAAGTTATAAACTTTTGATGATTAAAATGAAAATAACCTTAGTGAGTATAGGCTTTCTCTTTGATGAGGGTATGCATAGCTTTCCTCCTACTCTTCCCTTTGCTATTATTTTTGGTCCAAATACATGGAAATAGCCCCAAATGAATTTGACCCAGTTTTTTCCCTGATCTTTTTTTTTTTTTTAATCTTAACAACTTGGTCCTTGAAGATTAGGAATATCCCCATATAGTAAAGAACCCACATCCTTTGAAAAAAAAATACCAGATAATAGAAAAATGATAGGTTGGGCCACTTGTTTTTTCCTTCCATCTTTGCCTTTTATAGATTTTAGCTTTTCTGTAATCTCCGGCCAGTAGAGGGGACCACAGTATGTCACCCTCTCCAATAAACCACCAATGCTTCCAGACCCAGCCTCTAGTGGGTTGGTACCCTCCCCTACCACCAGAATGTCTTTTTCTTGCTTCCTTCATTTGGTCCAAACTGTAACATATGCAGAGGAATTCCATGACATTTGTACCATGTGGTTGGCATTGTTTCTAAATTAAAGATTTGTCTTATATTGTCCCCCAAACTTTATTACTTTGGCCTTTCTTTTGAGTGGAGTTTGGGGGTAAAGAATTAAAATCAGTAATAGGTAAGCCTGCTATTCTATTATACTTTTATATTCCTTGGTTATCTAAATTTTCTAATTTTCCTAAAATAAATCTATATTATTTGTAAAATTTAAAAATGAAGGCTGGGTGTGGTGGCTCATGCTTATGATCCTAGCATTCTGGGAGCTGAGGAGCTGAGCTCATTCTCTTGAGCTTAAGAGTTTGAGACCAGCCTAAGCAAGAACTAGACCCTGTCTCTACTAAAAAGAGAAAAACTAGCTGGTGGCATTGTGGCAGGCACCCATAATCCTATCTACTTGAGAGGCTGAAGCAAGAGGATCACCTGAGCCCAAGAGTTTGAGGTTGCTGTGAGCCATGAGGCCACAACACGCTACCCAGGACAACTGAGTGAGAGTGTCTCAAAACAAAAAATAAATATAAATTTCATCTACATTCACTCAAAAATAAATGTCATTAAAATTTCATTCTAGTATTTTCCAAGCAGTGAATTAATCTCACGACAAATATTTGAACTTACAGTGTTCCAGGATGACATTAGCTAAGTTGTAACTTTTACTGTTAGTATGACAATTACTTGAGCCAACCCTAATGTACCTCTCCTCAGGAAAACAGAGGTGAAAAGGATACAGTTAAGAAGCTTTGACTTTATGCTGAAGCAGCCTTTGTGAGTCTTTTCAATCCAAAGACTATTATAGCCAGGATGAAACATCAGCATTTAGATTAACAGCTGGATGCTGTTTAAAATATTTCCTTAATTATAATCTATTTAATTTTTTGCAGTTTAAGGGATTTTTGATGTTATTGTTACTGAAGAAAATCTCTTACTTGTGTTTCTTGTATGACAATCTTGTGTTTCTGGGATGCAGAGCTGGAAAATATGGTGGCAATTGCACTGGAAAGCTGTCTTCTTATTTTGCTCTTTTAAATTTTACATCCAAGCAATGATTTTCTTTAGGGATAGGTCTTGAAAAAAAAAAGTCAATCTCACTAAATCATGTAGAAATAGAAGTTGCCAAAACTGGAATTAGTTCAATGAATCATAGGGAAAAATTACAAAAAGGGAGTAAGGGTGTTTACTTCCTCCCAAAACACAGAAAGACCTGAGCCATCTAGAAGTGACATGAGCTCAGGATTCTGGTTTTTCTCACTCCTAGCCTGGTTATAACCAGCATAGCAACAGCTCTCACAGAGCCAAGGAGAATCTTTACTGCTTCAACAGAGACCAATTAGCACTCCACACATGACTCAGACTAAAAGAAATTCAAAAACAATTCTAGACCTAGTCCCATCTTGACCAAAATAATAATAGCAATAAAAAGCAAAACACATAAACTATAGATATAATACCAATGATGCCCATATATACAAATTAAGAAAAGGAAGAAGAAAAATAAAATTAGTCACTAAGTGCTAAAACTGGGCCACCTGGAAAGTTCATTCAGCCCTACCCTATATTTCCAATAAGACATTTAGGAGATGATATTGTAGTTGTATAATCTGTGGTCCTATTTCTCAGGAAGTATTTGGAGGTTCTCCCTTAGACAAAGGGCAGAAAGAGAAACATAAGAAAAAAACAAAAACAGAAAACAAAGCAATTAACAACAGATGGGGTAAACAGAAAACAAATCACTAAATGCTAGTGCTATAATTTGAACATATTCCCCAAAGTCCGTATGTTGGAAACTTTCTTCCCAATGCAACAGTGGTGAGGTGGGGCCTGATAGAAGTGATTACGTTATGAGAGTTCTGCTCTCATGAATGGATTAATGTCATTGTCAAGGGACTGAGTTAGTTATCAAGAGAGTGGGCTTGTTATAAAAGTAATTTGGTCTCCTCTTGCTCTCTTACTCTCTCACCCTTCGGCCTTCCGCCATCGACGATATAGCATGAAGGCCCTCATCAGATGCTGGTATCATGCTCTTGGACTTTCCTGTCTGCAGTATCACACTCTTGGACTTCCCTGTCTGCAGAACCATGAGCCAAATAAATTATTGTTAATTATAAATAACTCAGTCTATAGTATTCTGTTATAGCAACATAAAATAGACCAAGACAGCTATTTGTATTAAACGTAAATCCACCAAAATATAACTAACAAGCATGAAATATCAGAGTTGATTTTAAAAAAAGAAAAAAGAAAAACCACATTAGGTTCTATCTATAAGACACATACTTGAAATGTGACATTGATAAATTGAAAGTAAACACATGTAAAAAGACATCCTATACAATAAAAAAGCTGATGTGCCTATGATAGCAAGAAAAAAAGAATTTCTAGAGATAAAGTGTAACATTCCAAAATGATAGAATGGTTGATTAACCAGAAAGACAAAATCCTAAATGTGCATGTACCTGACTTTAATAACCAAAAACTCATAGAAATCAAAGGGAGAATTACAGAAATTCACAATCATAATCAGAAACTTTAACCCCCTTCTCAGTAATCGACAGAACAACTATACAGAAAATCAGTAAGGGTAGAGAAGATATCTGAACTATACTATTAATCACATTTACATAAATTGACATTTACAGAACACAACCCCTGGGACATGGGATGTTCACTAAACTGAATCATATAGGCTGAGACATAAAACAAAGTCCAGTAAATCTCAAGAGATTAAAGCCTTACACAACATACTCCATGACCACAACAGAACTGAATCAGAAATTAATGACAAAAATATATCTAAAACTTCTCTAGATACATGGAAAAAAATACACACTTGAATAATTTATGGGATAAAGGTCCATGTCTCCCTTCTTCTCCTGTCTTGTAGTCGTATAGTTCTTCAATGAGACCATCACTGTTGCAAATTCGTCATACCCATAAAGAAGTGTAGATATTCTATGCATTTTCACACACACACACACCATAGCCATACACTATATTGTGCATACTGAGACACATTTGACAATGAAAAGGGACACAATAATTATAATTAAATAGCAGGTATAAACTGAAACATGTAGTGACACTACACATAACTCACACCCTACACCACATTTGGCACCACAATGTTACTTAATTTGAAATTAATAATGAAGACAAATAGTATCTGCCCCTCAAAAAAGAAAAAAATCAACAACATGAGTTTGAAAACTAAAAGGCAAAGTGATAAATAACCAATAATTGTAAGATAAAATCACAAGGAAAACTTTAAAATTTTGGTAGGAAATACATAGCACATCAAAACAGGTGAAAATATACTGAGGTGTTATTTAAAGATAAAAATTTTTGCCCGAAGAATTAGCAATTTACTTCAAAGGACTAGGAAAAGATTGATGAAATAAATGTTTTTAAAAAGCAGAAAATAAAAGCCTTTGCAGAAATGAGTAAACTAGAAACCAAATACACACATTAAAAAAAAAAAAAGATAAGAAAAGGAAAAAACGAGGATTATTGCAGCTTTAACAAAAAATAGCAAAACACTGGAAACAATTTCAAAATCTCTTACTAGGAGAATAGAAATAAAATCTGGCCCATTGATATAATGAAACAGAACAGTGCCATTTAAATCAGGGGCTCACAACCTTTATGGCACCAGGGACCAGTTATATAGAAGACAGTTTTTCCAGGGATTGGGAGGAAGTAGGGAGAAGAGAGTGGATTCTCATAAGGAGCGTGCAACCTGAATCCCTCCCATGCAGAGTTTACAGTGGGGTTCATGCTCCTATGAGAATCTGATGCTGCAACTGATGTGACAGGAGGCAGGGACAGGTTAGTCCAACTTTATGGGGGTAATTCCATTAAGAAAATGGCAGTATACAAATGAACTAAACGTTTTTTCTGAGGGGAGAGAAAGAGTTATTGATGAAGAGAGGTCAGGATGTTCAATGACAAGTAGTACTTTGGAAAACATTGCAAAAATTTGTCAAATTGTGTGCCAAAATCATCAGCTGACTGTGAAAAGCATAGCAGACCATGTAAACATCGATAGAGAAACAATCAGGGACATCTTGACTGAAAATCTTGTCACGAGAAAGGTATGGCTCTTGTATCATGATAATGTACCAGCTCACACAGCACTATGAGGGAGTTTTTACCCAGGAAACAAACAAGTGTATTGGAACACACTTTCTACTCACTGGATCTGCCCACTCCCCCCTTTCTTTTTACCCGAAGATAAAGGGAATAGTGAAAGAAAGATATTTTGATGACATTCAGGACATCAGGGGTAATAAGAAAATAGCTCTGATGACCATTCCAGAAAACAAGTTCCAAAATTGCTTTAAAGGGTGAACTAGGCTCCAGTATCATCAGCAAATGGCTTTCCAAGGGGGGTATTCCAAAGGTGACCATGGTGATATTCAGCAGTGAGGTATGTAGCACTTTTTCTAGGTTGAGTTTGTGAACTTAATTGTCAGACCTCATATACACAGGGAAACAGGCCATCCATAGGCATGAAAGCCAGCCAGAGTGTACTGTACCGCAGAGGACTACCCCATTCTCCAGCTCCGCAGCAAAGCTCCGCCATGTGGTTCTCATCAAAGACCTCAAAAGAGCATCTCACAACATAATCTAAAGAGACGACCCTAGATTAGATGCAGGCCCAACACATACTCATTTCAGGATTTGGTAGAGGTATTTTTGATTGTATAACATATGTAGTCATTTGCGGTACATAAATTGGATTTTTACAGGCTGTACAGATTCCATAAAGACCCCCTACCTCCTTTTTATACCCTTTATTACAATAGTTTGTATAAATGCTGACAATCCTTTGAGTTGTGTTAATTGGGTGGTATAACTTCTGCATCCTAGAATAGATACAAGCCTGGAGGCTCTGATTGAACAAAGACCAAGGTGGAAAGAAAACAAATGACTCAGTCAGGGAGGTTGGCAGGGTGAGAATATGCAGGTGGAAGAAGAGGAAAACCAACAGGGGAGGGACAAATAGGGACTCTGCCCCAACATAGGATGAGTCCTTCCCGCTGCTCCCGAAACCAGCCTCTGCTGTGCCTCCCAAACCTCTTACCCTCCTCACCTAGGTAGAATAATGGCCTCCCCCAAAAGTCCACATCCTAAGCCCCAGAACCGATGACGATGTTACCTTACGTGGCAAAAGAGACTTTACAGAATTTAATTATTAATAGTTAAGGATCTTGAGATGAAGAAATTATCCTACATTATTCAGGTGGGGCCAATGTAATCACAAGGTCCTTATGCGAGAGGGGCAGATGAGAGGTCAGAGAAAGAGAGAGCGGAAAGCGAGGCTGCAGGCATTGAACGTGGAGGAAGAGGCCTTCCCCATGGAATGTGGGCAGCCTCTAGAAGCCAGAAAAGACAAGGAAAGGGATTCTCCCCTGGAGCCTCCAGAAGGAATGCAGCCCTGTCAACACCTTGATTTTAGGACTTCTTGCCCTCCAGCACTGTGAGATAATAAATCTATGTTGTTTTAAGCCATTAAGTTTGTGGCACTTTGTTCAGCAACAACAGGAAACAGGTATGTCCCCCAACCCCCAGTGAGAAGTGACTGATTTATAACTCCATTCCTTCAAATCTTGACAGCCCTTCTCAAAGTACATGTTTCTATGATTACTAACTAGAGGACAATGAGGAAACCTTGATAGATAGAGAGATTGTGCATTCTTCTCAACAAATTCTGAATCCTGATATGAAATACTCTCAGAGTCAAAAAGGACTGAACCCCACGGAAATGGGGTAGCATCACACATGAATTATAGCTGATAAGAAGGATGGGAGCCTGAACCCATAAGACGAGGCAAAACCCCCCCTTGAAGAAAGCAACCCTACATGAACATCCTCTTTGTTTCTCCCTGCATAACCTTGGGACCCACATTCACTGCCTAGAAACCAAGAATTTTCAACCTGCTGAGGGAATACCATTTACCTAAAAGTATTGAAATGGTAATCCCCCCCTCACAAATACAAACATACACCAAAGAACTACCAGATACATGAAAAAGAACTAACCTCATATCCAGGAAGCTCAAAGAACACCCAGCAGGATAAATGCCCCACTCACCCACCCTACATGCTCCCCCTCATACACACATACCCTATACACAAGCATATCCTGTCCAAAATAAGGAAAATCAGAGGTAAAGAAAAAATACTTAAAGAAGGCAGAAAATGACATGAAGGCTGTGTTGATCAGTTTGATGGAAGTATTTCGGATTGCATGCG
>CAUYQV010095376.1:0-20016 GCA_963574575.1 Galagoides demidoff
CTAAGGTTATGGGTTCGAATCCAGCCCAGGCTGGCCAAACAACAATGATGGCTGCAACCAAAAAAACAGCCACCCATTGTGGTGGGCACCTGTGGTCCCAGCTACTTGGGAGGCAGAAGCAGGAGACTCGCTTGAGCCCAGGAGTTGGAGGTTGCTGTGAGCTGTGATGCCACAGCACTCTACCCAGGAGAATAGCTTGAGGCTCTGTCTCAAAAAAAAAAAAATTCAAATAGGTTGATATGAATTTTTATTCTTTTGTATCTTTTGAGGTATATGTAGGAGGAAATTCCTAGATGAATAAGTAACAGACTGTGAATATGACCAGCTTTTGTAAGACACAGCCAGGTTTTTCACCAAAGTAAGAGTAAGAAATCGCATTCTAACAGGGACGGATGAGATTCCCAATAACTCTACATTCTTTTTAGAACTAGGAATTGTCAGGGTATTTTATTATTATTATTATTTTAGCTATTTTTAGGTGCAGGTGTGGTTGTATAACATCATGGATTATAAACAATTAGGTCAATCATGTTACTAATAATTCAGTTAAACATATTTTTATGTTCCTTGGCCATTTAGATTTTTTTGGTATACTTCCAAAGTCTACTATCCATTTTAAAATGAAAATATCAACATGCTCTTATTTTTGGAAGTCCTTAATAGCAAGTGTATGTAGGTAAATAATAATTATCAGCTATAGTGTAAGTATTATTAGAGATGCTGTATGTAAATGTTATCACATATATTGAAATACCTTATAATTCATGTATTGTATTTTTAATTGTAATGGCATCTTCGGAAAAAATAAAGGTTGACAAGTATATCCATCTTTTTAGTTAATGCTTTTTGTTTCCTCTACAAAATATCTTTTTTTGAATCCCAATATCCATATGTTATTGTTATAAACATGATTGTTTTAACTTTCACACTTAGACATTCAGTAGATTGGAATCAACTTTTGCATATGGTGTGAGGAGGGAGGAGGTAAAGGTTTGTTTACATTTTCATTTTCTCCCAAGGTAACTATCCAATTGGCACAGCACTTTATATTGGAAATACCATCTTTTCTTTACTCTGGTACCTTGTCATCTTCAAACCAAATAGCAGTCCTGTATGTGTGCATCTGTTTCCTGTCTCTTGAACTTCTTATAACACTATTGATACCTATCAGTGAACCAATATATATTATGAATGAGCTTTATAACGCTTTATGATTGGTAGCTCTTCCAACTTGGGTCTCATTCCTTGGGAATAGTGCGGCTGGCAGAATTTTAAGATGGTCCCCACATTTCCGATCCCCAGTATACATCCTTCGTGAGCCCTCTCTTTGGATGTAGGACAGGTGGCTATGAGGAGATAATCACTCTTTTGGCTATGTTATGTTATTTGGGTGAAATGATAGATTTCCCCTCCCTTGATTACATCATGTCACGGAAGACTAAGTTATAGCAAACTGGGAAAAATTCTCCTACCGCCTCTGAAGAAGGAAGCAGCCGTGTTGTGACACAGCCACATGGCAAGGATATGGAAGCAGCCTCTAGAAGGGCAGGGCCACCCCTAGCTAACAGCTGGCAGGAAAACAGGGACCTCAATCCTACCCCCAAAGGAACCAACATTGGCCAATAACCTCGTGGAGTTTGCACATGGACTCTTCCCGTTCAGTCTTCCATGTGAGCATCCAGCCTGGCTACCACCCTAAATTTAGCCTAGGAGACTCTAAGCAGGGAACCAGCTCAACTGGACTTCTCATGTACAGAAACTGTGAATAACAGATGCATGAGTTCTTAGCCACTCAGTCTGTGCAGTTAGGTAGCAATAGAAAACTGATGTAGGCTCGGCGCCTGTGGCTCAATCCGCTAAGGCACCAGCCACGTACACCTAAGGTGGTGGGTTCAAATCCCCAGCCCGGGCCCGCCAAACAACAATGATGGCTGCAACCAAAAAATGGCCGGGCGTTGTGGCAGGCGCCTGTGGTCCCAGCTACTTGTGAGGCGGAGGCAACTTGCTTGAGCCCAGGAGTTGGAGGTTGCTGTGAGCTGTGATGCCATGGCACTCTACCCAGGGGGATAGCTTGAGGCTCCGTCTCAAAAAAAAAAAAAAAAAAAACTGATGTAGATACCTCTTTTTTTGGCCCTTTTCGTTTCCATGCATATTCTAAGATCAATTCTTCAATTTTAAAGCCTGCTAAACATTTAAAAGTATTGAATTTGTATTCAGAGGAAACTTGTTTGGTTCCTCTCAAAAGTACTTTGTTCAGCCTACAGCTATTTAGAAAAATTCACTAGTCAAAGCACGTGACTTTACTTTTTTTGAGGAAATGTGGTTTGGGAGTTTTAATTTCTTTAAAAGAGATAAACACACTCAACTTTTATGTCAACTTATGCCACTTTGTGTGTTTGTATATAAATATATTCATAAAAAATATACAAATATACATAATATTCCTTGTTAGTATAGTGGTATCAAAAAAAAATTATGCATAATATTTTATTGCCTTTAATATCATTTGTAATTTTATAATATGTTTAATAATATCTGTAGGGTCTTTCAAGACATTATCTTTTTACCCCTTGGAATTATAGATATAATAGATACAAATTACTGGTATGAATTACATGTACTTTAGTAGTCTTATCAATCTCGTCAGAGTGTAGTCAATTCTATGAAACATTTGAATACAGTAGCTTTTAGCTTGGTTGACTTTCTCTATTAGACATTTGTTTACTATTTCATTGATATCTCTTCCTATCTTTATTAATTCTTCTAGTTTCTTCAAAATTAATTTGCTATTTTTCTAGCTTTTTAAGAGAGCTGCTCATATCACTAAAACTTGGAACTTTTCTTATTTCTATGGCATGTCTTTAGGGCTATAAACTTTCTCTGAAGCAGAAAGGAAATAATACAAGCAAACTTAAAAATAAGGGCGATTCAGTGAATATGAAGTTTTCTATTTTTACTTGAGGGTTGCTTATGTCAAGGAGAAGGACAAGGATCACCTCCAGAAACGCTGGTTGAAATCGAAGCATAATAAGACTTGAATATTTGATTAAGAAATTGTACTTAATTCTACTGTAATCTAATTGGCTCTAGAAAACGTATCATCAGCTATTTTAACAAGGTTTATTTTTAGCAGTATGTAGAATGCATTTGCGGGCACGGGGGCATCTAATTGCCGTTTTCCATGCATGATGTACAGCTGGGTTGTATTATTGCCAAAGCTTCTCGTGGGCATAAAAACATAAAAGAGGTCAAAGGTGAGAAGGACTATTTAAAATTTAAACTGTGAAGCTATTAATTGGACTTATAAATGAAGTAAAAGTTAGAGTCAACAACATCTGGGCAGCTTCTGAGCAGTAATGGTGACTATGGGTAGAGGGGGATGGAGGAAGGGGGTAGTTATGCCATCAAGGGAAAGAGGGATTTCTCACGGATAATTAGCTGGGAAGAGAAAGAAGGGTGGAAGCAAGAAGATTAAAAGGTTAAGAATTATAAATGCTTCTGATACCCCCTTCATTTGCTTTGGGATTGATTTCATTGCTGTTCAGCAGAGAGCAGGGATACCACTTGGTATTAGTAGCTCTGAAGTGAACCAGACACTGGATATAGGAAATTCTGTGCTACAGGATGTCAAAGTCCAAAACCAGATTATTATTCTATAAAGTGACTCCACAAAGTCCATTAGCAGCAAAGAGAAGTTTTAAATCAGAAATGTTGATCAAAGAATCATGAAATCTAAACGTGAAAGTTACCAGCGAGCCATGGGATATTACAAACAATCGGCTTTCTCTAAGTCTTCTGAAAACCTGATTTCTCACTCTGAAGAAAGTCCAGTCTCTCCCTTTATTATCTTGATGTTGTAATATGAATATTTCACTTTAATTAAAGCAAATAAATTTTCTTTATAAAGGTGACAGGCTAGCCATTTGGGAGGCTACTTTAGATATTCATCAGAAATAGCCAAATAGGTAAATATATTACAGAAAAAAGAAAGCCAGGCTCCTCAGTGTCAGAGAAGGGAAACAGGGAAAGAGGGAAGGTCAGATGAATTCAGTAGCCTTAGGTTGAAATTAAAGATATTAATAAAACCTATGTTTTGTTAAACATAACAAAAACACACAAACACAAAAATAAATATGCATCTATGTATTCATGAATTAAAACACATGCATATATTTCATGGTTAAATCTAATTAAAGGGTTTAACCACGCAATGACACCCTAGTAGCTACAAGCACACCTAGTCAGAGACATGTTTGAATGGGTGTGTACACAGAAACACATATGCAGCCTGTCCCAGACATGTACAAGTATATCTGTGTGAGTGTGTGAGCACAGTCTCACTTACTTTTCTTTTAAAGACTTTATACTCACCTACCATTTTTCCCCCCAAATAAGACCTACCCCAGAATAAGCCCTAGCAGGATTTCTATGCATTTGTTGCCCTACCCCGATAATAAGACCAATGTATCTGCATAGCTGTGCCATGCATTTCAGCACAGAGCAGTAAGGAAGACTGGAATACCTTTTATCTACCACAGCTCCTTTCTCTGAGCCATTCACACTTGCACGGGTGCGCGTGTGGTAACCACAGTCACAGGCATCCTATTGTGCACATGCGAACGGCTCGGGGAAAGGAGTTCACACATCACTAGCGCCAGCCCCACCAACAAGGTCAGCTCCCCCTGTCAGGTTCCAGCAAAAGATGACTTAACGGTATTTGAATAAATATAGATTCTTATATTATACTTAATAAAAATAAAACATCCCATGAAAATAAGACCTAGTGTGTCTTCTTGAGAAAAAATAAATATAATACAGTGTCTTATTTGGGGGGAAACACGGTATACATAGCCATTCTGTCTATCTATCCATTTTCTCTAATATCTCAGGGATGTGTTCTATTCTTGTTTTATAACCATAGAACATACAGAAAAGTTTTCTTTCCTCCTGCCTCATCTACTCATATGGGCAAAACAGATATTAAATAAGAACAGAAATAAAATATATTTTCAGAATTTTATAATCGATGAGAACAAAATGGACAGTGTGTAATAAAACAGTAACCTGATTGACTCGATAAGGAGACGAGGTGCCCTCCGTCATAAATAAAATGATTAGGAATAACAAGCTTGGCTACCTAAAGAAAGTGGATGTTTAACATTTTTTCAAACTGGGGTTGTAGATTCAAAACCCATGAACCATCACAAAGGCCCAGAAAAGACTTTGGCATATAAGACAAATAATAAAGAAACCAGGTTGTCCGGATCTCAAAGAGAAGGGGTGAGGATTACAAAATTTAAAAGTAGGCAAAAGCAATTTTGTGGAACATTCAGAACCTGGATTCTACTTAGAAATTTTTAGCAACAACTCATAATCAAAGGTTAATTATTTGCAATTTAGGACATGCAGTTGGAGGTGAAAATTTCATCTCTATTTTCCCAAAACTAGAATCACCTTTTCTCACATACAAGGATACTTTACCTTGGGGGAATTTAATTTCAAGTATCTAATCTGAGCAGAAGTACATACAAATTTTTCCAATTTATGTTACATAGCAATTAATCCATTGCCTCGTCCCCTCCCTGAGCCTGGAGCTCTTTATTTGAATATAACTTTTGTGAACAAATAAAAACTTCCAGGAAAATGGACAGAGCCAAGAAACATAAATATCCTCTGCCTACCGAAACCAATAATACTACTGCCCCAAAAGAGATTTATGGATAATGTGTCAGACGCCGATTTTCTTTTTCATTTACAAGAGAATAGGAATATATTAAATGAGCATTTCCAGAAAGCGCTTTTGTTTGCCTTATTTTGATGAAAGCTGTTGGTATGATCGTTAACAGTTAGAGTACCCCCGGTCATTGCCTCTTCCATAACATCCTCCGGTTCCTGGTTGTCTGAGAACAGCAGGTATCAGTTGACAATGAATACATCCTGTTACTTTGTTGTCATCTGTCCCTTTCTTCAGGGGCTGACTTTGGAAAGTCTCTGATAAATGGTTATCTGTTTCATTAGGTTATCTCTGAATTCTCTGTCTCCTAATTTTAAGGATGATTGCAGGAATACGACCATCCGACACTAGCTTCTCATTACACCTGGAAGCAGGAGGAGTACAGTATTTATAATCTCATTATCCCAATGGATAGCTGGAGCTGTGCATAGGCTCTCATTATCTCTGCTGGGGACAGTGATGATATATATAGCCGCGTTTTCTGCACTGCGGAATCAGAGAGCTGCATTTAAAATAAAGCCTTCTGCACTGTACGTAATATGAGGTGGGTGGATAAGTGGTTGAAAGGGCGTCTAGCTTATTGTATTATGAGAGTTAACATTTTTCGTGTATATTTGATATTTGCTCCCTAAATCCTTACAATTGGAAAATTCTGTTACTAGTCGATAACGAAGAAAATGAAATAAGTAAAAATACTGAAGAAAATATGAATTAAGATATAACAACCCATTATTCCCATGTAAGACACTTACTCCACCAACATCCCACCACCACCAGATTGGCTGGGGCAGGGGGCGGGGCCGGAGGGTGGAATCACAACTTCACATGACAAAGAAGTAATAGTTTTGATCTTTCCATTTCAATCCCTTAGCCATCAGCGGTCTTCCGTGAAGTGTTGTGGAAAGGTTTATATAGTTCAAAATAAACCAGTTTGGTTGTGAGTACTTTCATAAACATGATGGCATACAGTCTCACAGTCACTGCTCACCTGAATGGCCATTTCAGGCAGGGCACTGCTGGCCAGGCCCTCACACGGCTGGAGGACCCGACAAGCTGACATCTGGAGACTGTTTACTCACTTTCTAGGCCTACTGGCATAAAAAAGTTGGGGAGCTGGACTTCATTGTACCGGTCAAGGACCCTGGCAGTCTGTCACCCAGCAAAGTGTTGACTAACTATAAATTTAGCCTAAAATAAAAATGCTTTGAAAACACAACCACTTTAATATAGGAAGATACTGTGTGACTTCATCATCTATGAGAAGGAATCTGCTTAGCTTGTACTATAAGTAATGATATTGCCGATGTTGACTTTGACTGTGAGAATTAAAAGTAACAGAAAGGAAGAGAGGACAGAGCAGTTCGTAGGGGAGATGTCCCCCCCTGCTCTCCAGAATCACTGACTTTTCTGTAAATAAAAGTGAAAAGGCTGCTCTCTCATCCGCTGCTCTGTTGATTGACTTGGGGACACACGAGTGGACTCCTTGGTCCAGCAATAGCAGTTCCAGGAAGGTAACTAAACTCAGAGAGAAGAACAAAGGAAAATGCACACTTCACATGGCTCCCAAATTATATTTCCATAAACTTCTCCAAAATAAAATCAAGATAAGTAAAAGTTTAGCCCTCAACAGTAAATGCTGGTATTTGTTTCTGTGTGACCGTTTTGGAACTTACATTCTGGGGGAGTATTATAGTGAGCAGAAAATATAATAAGTAAACGATAAATCATATTAGAAAATTATCAGTGCTTTCAGAACAAAATAGAACAAGATATGGGAGCTCAGAATAGAGTGAGAAAGAGTTGTAATTTAAAACTCGATAAGGCTAGGCTGGAGGGAGAGGTGGGAAAGAGGGGTAGTTCACACCTATAATCCCAGCTCTCTGGATGGCCCAAGCAGGTGGATTGCTTGAGATCAGGAGTTCAAGACCAGCCTAAGCAAGAGCAAGACCCTCTCTCTACTAAAATCAAAAATTAGAGGCATCATGGGACACCTGTAGTCCCAGCTACTGGAGAAGCTGAGACAAGAGACTCACCTGAGCCAAAGAGATTGAGGTTGCTGTGAGCTATGATGATGCCTCAGCACACTCCCTAGGGCAACAGAGTGAGACTTTGTCTCAAAAAAACAAAACAAAACAAAATAAGGTGGTCTTTAGAAGTGAAGACCTGAAGACAGTGAGGAAATTCGCCATAAGACTAGCAGACGAAGAAAGCCTTTGAGGAACAGGCAGCTGCCAGGATGAAGGCTCTGTACTTAGTAACTCTGAAATGTTATCCTAGAAATATACAAGGCTCCACTCATTCACAGCCAAAGTGCAGAGGTCTGGGCATGGATCTGACAATGCCAGTCAGCATAGTCCCCTTTCCCAGATCTTTATTCCAGAACCTTCCTGACTACTTTTGTTTGAAATACAGGACTTTGTAAAATGGGCAGTATTAATATTTGTTACAGCACTATTAGTTGTTTTAGTCACATTTCAAGCTAAGACAGCCTGATCCTGGGAAATTTTAAAATCTGATTAGCATATACATTTTATATAATTAATCTACTTGTAATAAAATTGTAATCTCCGTGTTCTCATCCATAATTCAAGTTTTCTTCCCTAATCCATTTCATCTCTAGATAATAATCTTATTACAATTCATGAATTTTATCAAAAATATAAGTTTTGCGTACTTCAATAAAATATTTTATCACAACATAATTTGAGTTTATTCTACCAATATAATGGTATAAAACTTGGCAGTATGTCTTAGCATCTCTGGTTGAGGAGCTGTTTGTATAATGAACAGCTAGCTTCCTGTTAATACAGACCAAACCTAACATTTGATTTCTGTGAAAAATCTATCTATGCTTTGATGCATGACCAGAGATCACACCATTAGGGAAACAAGGAGGCTTTGAACTCTATGCAAAAGTATCGGGGACCCTAAAATTCATCCTTCTTACACATTTCTGTCCTTATTATGCTTGTACTGTATTTGTAAGGATACATACTACACTCCGTCATCATGCGTACTGGCGTGCTTTACACAAATTACATAGAAATACGGCAACTGATGATTCCTCTTATTCATTTAGCATTGAATTTTTTGGTTTCTTCCCCCACAATGCTACTTCAAGATACAGCTTCTTCATTGTAACCCCTTCATTCCATATAAAGTCTCAATACATTAGAAAAAGATAGTCTTTGTTTTGTCTTAAAACTATTTATCAGGCAGCGCCTGTGACTGAAAGGAGTAGGGCGCTGGCCCTGTATACCAGAGGTGTTGGGTTCAAACCCAGCCCTAGCCAAAAATTGCCAAAAAAACCCTATTTATCCTACTGGAATATAGGGGTTCATTTCCCTTCTTAATATTCTTTGCCCTTCTTGAAAAGTGTTTTCATGTACACTCTTGTACATAACCTTACATGGAAATGTTTCTCTAAAATAAACACGTCTTTAAGTCTGAGTGGTTGTCTAGGGTGCCCGTCTGAGATTTCACGTTCTGGGTTTAGCACCTGGACATTGACATTATTGGGATTTTTCCAAATTGCTCCCCAAAGTTGTTACTCCATTTTGCACTTCCACCACTCAAGAAGTCCCCTGTTCCTCAGGCTCACCAACACTTGCTACCGCTGCCTTGACAGGTGTGACTGAGACCACAGTGTCACTGGTAATTTGTATTCCCTTCCCAGTAGTAAAGCTGAACATTCTCAGAACCATTTGTCTTCTGGATTTCATTATTTTTGTATTACTTGCTAATTTTGATTGGTTATCTTTTACTTATTTGTAAGCTATCCCCCTCCCCGTATTCTGAATGTTAATTATTTGCTTATTTTGAATAATGACCTAATTGTCATATGCTTTGACCAGATTCTGATGAGAATCCTTCAGTCATTCTTGTCTTTGTCTGAGTGTCTGTTTTTTCTGCTCTAGACTATTTTAAAGTTTTCTTTGTATCACTCCTGTTTGGCTGACTGTTTAGTTTTAGGTATTTAATAAGCAATGGTAAACTGTAGGTCTGTTATAGTTATCCTTCATCTAATGAAGGAATTTCCCTATTTATATAGTTTACCTTTTTTGTTTATGACTAGCTACTTTTTAATCATTTTTATTCTGCATATATTTGAAATAGCATATAAAGTGTCTGCTTTACTCTGTTCAATTTGTTAATGACAATAATTCACATTCTTACATGAAAATGTCATTGTAGTTCTGAGGTCTACGTAAGTAGAAACACACCAAACTGGATAATAATAAATTATTTTTTATATATTGCTAAGTTCAGTTTTATAGTATATCTTTTATGACTTTGTATATATATTTATGAGACTGATTTTTATTATTCTTTTCTCAGCTCTTTCTTACTTCATTTTTCTATTAAGACTACACTGGAAATATAAAATGAAATATCTTCCCTTCTTTTCATTTTCTGACCCTATATAGATTAGACTATTGTTATTTAAGAGAAAAACCATCTGTGCCCCATGTAATTTTGTTATAGGTTTAAATACTTTAATCATTGGAGGTCTATTGTAAATTTTTTTTTCAAAGAATCATTATAACACTAAAATTATCTGTGTAGTCTACTTTTTCCAAATATTTTTTAATAAAAGTTTTTATAATATTGTAAATCCATTTTATAGTTAGGTTTTCTTCTTAACATTTTTTTCTTGATTGGATTTGACAGATAACATATTATTTAACTAAGATCTTTAAACAAACAGCTTCAGAGTAAGTTGTGATTTTTATTCTTTTGGCTCTAAACCAAGAAGTACATTAGTTCCTTATCCATAGTTTTGCATTCCATGGTTTCAGATACCTGTAGTCAATCAAGGTCCAAAAACACTAAATGAAAAGTTACAGAAATAAACAATTTATAAGTTTAAATTCTGCAGCATGCTGAGTAGTGGGAAGAAATTTAGAGCCATTCTGCTTCGTCCAGCCAAGGATGTGAGTCTTCCTTTGGCCCAAAGTCTCCTCCATGTACGAGCTCCCCACCCCTTAGTCCCTCCGTAGCTGTCTCTGTCTTCAGATCCAGGTTACACACTATCTATGGTTTCAGGGGTCTGGAAACTTATCCCCCGCTGATAAGGGGGGTACTACTGTAGACGAAAGTTCAAGCTCCAGTTAGCAGAAACGCACATTTTAGTACCATCAACCTCATGAATAGCTGTCAGTTAAAAATCTTAACAAAAAAGTCCACTTAGAAAGCAACAGCACCTTGGTGGCACCTGTAGCTCAAGGAGTAGGGTGCCAGCCCCATATACCAGAGGTGGTGGGTTCAAACCTGGCCTAGCCAAAAACTGCAAAAAAAAAAAAAAAAAAAAGGTACCACACTGAACTTAGTTCCTGTGCCATTTTAAATAACAAAACAAATCCTACAGCAATACATTATAATAAAATATGCAAATGAAGCCATTCTAACTTCTGTGTCTTAGTCTGAGAGTTTTTACACTGAAGATTTACATGACAAGCAATAATCCTAATTGTCTTTCTCTCTTAGTAACTTGCAATACTATCTTCTCTTCTAGTGTTTTATAGAAAGGAGGGGTTAGGATATTCTTTCAACCAGTAAAAAGCTAAAAATGTAACCAGAAATTAATTTCTATCCTTGATTTCAGACGATCATAAAATATAAACTTGATACTTTTTATAGTGAATAAAGTCATTTCTGAGCTAGCCCTTCCGAAAAGCAGTTTAAAAATTTTTCTATGATCTGGCAGATTTCTTGTCTAAAAACATTTTTATATGTTCATGCAGCCATTGTTATAAAATACTTACTCTATTGGAAATAAAATATTGCTCTCACCCCAGGTTTATAGCATCATTTTATTTCAAAAGCAATATTCAGTAATACCTCATTTAACAAGGGCTCTGGGAACAAAATTCACTTAAGACAAAGTGACTCTTTTACTTCCCATTAGTTTGAGGTTATTGAAAACAAAAGCTGTTGGTATGGTTATAAATGCGTGCTTCTTTCCTTTGAATTAGTAGGTCTAGAGGAGATCGGATAATTTATTTTTTTAATAATAATGTCCCTCAGTAAGGAAAGACAAAATTAATGATAAGATAATGTTTATAGTGTGATCCTGATAATCAGCATTTTTTTCTCCTCTACCTGCTTGGCTAGAAGAATCACCGACAGTGCTATTCTTGAAATGTCCAGTAAGGGCGTATTTCTTTCTGTGACTCCTCATCTCCCTCCTTGCTGACGGTCATTTCAAGTTCCCCCTGTGGTTTACATGTCTGATTCCTGCTCGCCTCTGTGGTTTCACCTCCTGCCACTCCCCTCCTCTCGCCCCAGAATCTTACTCTTCCTCAAATGTGCCGAGCGCAATCTCATCCTCCAACATCTGCACCTGTTATTTCTTTCCTTTCCCGTAATGTTTTTCTCCAAAACATCCTTAGGATACCCAAGTCTTTGCTGAAATGCTACCGCACGTGAGAGGGTGGAATCAATCACCCCGGCTTACGTAGCACCCACGTGTCACTCTGTGTCAAGTAACTATGTTATATCTACCTTCATATCCTTCATTACCACCTATTTATTAAAGGCCCACTATGCACCAAATGCATTCTAATTGCTGATCACAGAAGAATAAATACCCTGCTCACAAAAGCTTCCATTTTAATTTTAATTTTATGAGATTTTTTAGAATTTATTTTTAACTTATTTCTTGGAGATAGGATCCCACTGTGTTTCCCAGGCTGGTCCTAAATTCTGGTCTTCAAGCAATCCTCCCACCTCAGCCTCCTGAGTAGCTGGGGTTATAAACATGCCCCACCATGCCCCGCTACATTTTAATTTAAAATCAGAAAATATATTTACTCTTTAATGCCATCCCCTGACATAATCCTCCCTTTAGAAAGAAGCTGCATTCCGACCAGTCTCTTTGTCACTGCTGTAGCCTCAGTACCTAGAACCGTGCCCTGCCTGTTGAACTGTAGTTGTTCAACAAATATCTACAGACTAAATGAATAAAAATTTAAAAATTAATGAAAATCATACCTATATGACATTTTCAACATGATAGCAGTTAGATGCATTATCTCTTTCAAGTGTTATAAATGCACGTGATAACCTCGTTTTGCAAAGGAACATGAAGAGAGAACGTCTCCATGAGATGCAATGCCACAGGCCTCTCACATCACAGAGATAGAACTTGATCCAACGACTTCTGAATAAAACTTTAGTATTTCCCCCCCACTGCAAATTATTATTTCCTACAGACTTGATACCAAGTCCTGATCACCTGATCTGATGGTGAGGCTGTAACAAGAAGGAATTCGTGATAGTTTGAGTGAAACAGATGTACTTATTCCGGGCAAGCCAAGTGTTCCACTATGGAGACTGCAAATTCCAGAGGTGCCCTTTCCTGTGGCACTTAACAACTCGGAGTAAACAATATAAGGGGAAATCTGCTTGAGCATTTTTAGAAAAATGATTCCTCCTACTAAAAAGAGAAAGGTGTATTTAAAAATCTGTCTTTGTCACCTGCCCTTCAGCATTCTTCCTCCTCTTTTTTGGATGTGTTTGGAATGTGATGGTTGGAGCTGTTGCAGCCCTATTACAACCAAGAGGAAAGACGTTGGTGACATACTGAGGATGTCAGATCGTGAAGATGAAAGGAATTTGAGCCACAAATTACAATCCAGACCTCTGTGCTGTATTTGGAGCTACCTCTGGAATTCTTGTTACACAGGTCAAAATAAGCCTCTGTTGTCTAAGTCAGTGTTGCTCAGTTACTCCATTGTTTTGCAACTAATACTAACCCAACCGATGGATTGTAAAGAAGAAGAAAAATCAATGTCCACATTTTATGGTAGTATAGCCTCATTCATTTCAAGCTGTTAAAGAATTAATCTCTTTTATTCTGTTCCCTCTCTGTCATTCTCCTCGAGATGGCATGTAGGGCTATGAAGACGATTAATATACTCTCAAGGTCCCAGGAAGGGGCAGAGTCCCGTCTAGCCAGTGTCTTCTGCCCCCCTGTTTGGTCTCTGCTGCCTCATGATCAGCTGGGATCAGTTTCTGCTGAGAGCACCCCCTCTCCCTCCGACCCTGGTGGCACTGGCATCTTCACTCTATCTACTCACTCTTTGCTTCTTGCTGACTGAGAATGGTTTACTCTCTACCCCTTCAGCTCGAGGAGTCCCTGTGTGTTGACTCAGCCTTGCTTCAACTATGGTGGGGGCCTCATATCCCTGGAGATTTGGCTGTGACTTCTGTTCACACCCTACCCCGAGTGATCCCCCTGTTCTATGCGTCACTGAGCCACATCTTGCTGTCTAGCACATGAGAGGAAGCAGTGAGGTTGAGGCCCTCAGGCTGGGAAACGTCCCCTGGCACAGACTGTATTCAGGTGCACTTAAAAACTCTAGTCCCAGTTTATCATAGTTCAGTCAAATGCCAAAGTTTAAAACATCTGGGCAATTAAGAGCCCCTTCTTTGACTTTTCCCTCTAGTCCGTTATGTAATCCCCTCTTCAGTAATTTCAGTGCTGATATAGGAGAGATTCTCTCAACACCTGTAACCTCCCCCTGCGCCTGTTCATTTTATAATTTATGAGAGACTGAAAGAGCGTGTTTTCTTAATCTTCTCACCCCCCAAAACTTCCTTAACACCTCGTCTTTCATATTCACACTCCTTCTCTGCTGTTGTGTTGATAGAATAGTACTGAGAAGGCTGTTTTATGGGGGTGCGGGGGGGGGGCAGGTACACCTTATCTGTTTAACATTTTAAGACATTATTCCTGGCTCGGTGCCTGTGGCTCAATCGTCTAAGGCGCCAGCCACGTACACCTAAGGTGGCGAGTTCGAATCCCCAGCCCGGGCCCGCCAAACAACAATGACGGCTGCAACCAAGAAATGGCCGGGAGTTGTGGCAGGCGCCTGTGGTCCCAGCTAGTTGGGAGGCAGAGGCAGGAGACTCGCTTGAGCCCAGGAGTTGGAGGTTGCTATGTGCTGTGATGCCATGGCACTCTACCCAGGGGGATAGCTTGAGGCTCCGTCTCAAAAAAATTTAAAAAAGACATTATTCCTTTTACCTAATAATTGAAACGATCAAAAGCTAACCTAATCAAAAAGGGGATTTATTGGACAGATACTGGACAGCTCAAATATAGAAATGGAATGCTTTATAACTGGTCGAAAAAAACACGAAGTGTATTTCAGTGGGCCGGGTGATTCAGTGGGCTCCGTAATGGGAACCACTGTCAGACTCCTCAGGGGACCATCGCTTAGTGTGGATACACAGTCGAGGGAGGGTTGGTAGGGGGGTCACACCTGTGGAACATACTGCAAGTGCAGGTTGGATCTATCAGGGGTAGAGCATAAATGTCTTAATCCTGTAATTGGGTAAAAGTGGTGAAGGCCTTAGTAGGATGTAAGCACTCCAATTTGTACAAATAATCAACACACTGAATCCTATAATGGCATAAATTTATGATCTATGACTTAAAAAAAAAAAAAGTTCCAGCCTTTCACTTTCCTTTAGCTCACAGTTCACATTCCCAGGGAAGAAAGTCCGCTTGGCTCAGCTTGGGTCTCAGGCCTGTTCCTTAACTGAGACAGTGTGGACAAACTCTCTCACCACATTTAATAGGAAAGGAGTAATTTCCTACACCCAAAGTCAGAGTACTGTTTCCAGAAAGCTAAACAGATCCATGCCCCTAAAACAGACCTCCGTTACTTTACGAGTCCTCAAACTTTTCAAACAGGGGGCCAGTTCACTGTCCCTCAGACTGTTGGAGGGCCGGACTGCAGGCCCCGGGGACGAGTTGGCTGCTAAGCAGGACAGGTGGCCGTGGCAAAAACACCCGGCGGGCCGGATGAATGTCCTAGGCGGGCTGCATGTGGCCCGTGGGCCTTAGTTTGAGGATGCCTGAAAGAGATCCTGGAAAAGGGAGATTTGCCAATCTCTTTCCTCATTTGCAAAGTTTTCATCCTTGATAACCTTTAACATAATGCGGCTGTCATTACCTCTAGGGCAAAAGATACGGTTTCACATCAATGAGCAAAAAAAAATAAAGATGGCTTTATCACTGACACATTTTATTTCCTTAATGATTTTAATCATTAAGGGAACTCAAAAACGTTAGGCTCCAACAAAACAGGAAAATTAACAACTATATACAGGCTGTGAATTCAGCTTCGGGAACATCTCGCCACCATTATTTTAAATTACATAAAACACATATTATTAATATTTATTTACCCTATGGGTAAAGAAGCAGCAGTTTCCAGTGTAAGGTATTTAACTAATAGAGAATTATGACAACAGTTTATTATTAATAAACTTAGGTCAGTTACTTGACAGTCCTTGGTTCAGTCCCCCACTATGCAAAATTTGGACAATAAGAGGGTTTCTCTAAACTACCTTGTTGAAACCAGGGAAGAATAAATAAGATAATAGAAATAAAATATTTTAGTGTACAAACCATGCTCCTCGTTATCAGTCCTAAAAATATTTACTAAATTAACACTACATATATGAAGAATTCACCAAGAAAAAATATATGGGATATGGCCTATACGAAGAGCTTTAGAAAATGTTTCTTTTATCATAAAACAATTTTTCAATCAATATTTTATTCAGAACTCCCTTTGAGGGGGCCTAATTTCAACATACTCAGCTGAATCGCTAAACTCTACTTCTTCCCCAAAGGAAGCAACATTTAATATACTTCCTCAAAATAATTTTTTCTTCCTATCTTTCTGAAAGTAAGATAATCAACATCCAGAGGTGTATTAATAAAAATTAAAAATATATAAAAGACGTGTAGCAACACATACAAAGAGAACACTTCTTTGTTCTGAAGTCAAACTTTAGTCCAATTTTACAATCAAGGTCAGAATAAGCTTGAGTGTTTTGTCTCTAATTTTATAAAAATGCGTTTACATTATATATATTTACATTTCAAGATCATCTCTCAAATTCGACTGTCACTTCCCATCTGAGCAATCTAAAAAGATTTTTCTCTTTCCTTATACATATGTTTGGCAGAAGAAATTCCTATGATATTATGAACGGAGTCCTTAAATTACATCCCAAAGCAAAACAGATCTCTCTGGGGTATGTGATACTCTAGGACTTCAGAATTTACACTTTCAAGAAGTTCCACCTTATAGTATCCATTTTTCAGTCTGTCGCTAATGCCAATAAACGACAGGCGGGCAATTTATAATGCAGTAAACAGACACTCACACTGGCTTTTTTTGCTGAGCCACTTAAACAAGGCCACTAAAACAATGACACCCTGAAAATAACCTCTTTCATCTTGTGTATAAGCAATCGATATCAAGACACCAGAATTACTATAACACCAACATAAGTAGTCCGAAAATATCTCGCTCTAGAAATCACAGCCTGGGCTAACATTTAGGGAAAGTTATCTAGAATATGAGCCATGTAGTATTATAAATTATGAAATATACAATGTATTATGTACACATTTCTACATGAGAAAATAAAAATGCAAATTAATCCATTCAATGATAATTGTGCTGAGGTCATGTGACCAAAACAACTTGAACAAATAACTAAGGGGATCACATAGTTCCCATGTAGGATCAAAACCAAACCACCTGAGTTGCATTTCCCATTGACCTACCATTATTAAAAAATAATTTTTGAATAAGTATTTTGGTTAAATTTGTGTATCATAAAAACCATAAATCTAACAACAAATCTCATCTTTTTCAAAGTAAATTTAGAACCTAATGTATGGCACACCTCTTGGGGGCAGGACACAATTATAAGAGGGACTTTATCTAAAAGTGTAACCTAATTCTTTGTACCCTTGATGAATCCCAAACAATAAAAAAAGGGAAAAAACGAAATCAAATAAATTTAGACTGACTTTATTAAGATTGTGATACAACTTTAATTCGGAGGAATGAAATATAAGCTCTGTAAGCTGACCACTCAAGCGACTGTTACAAACTGGTCAACATGTGGAGGTCGTCAACGTAAGAAACTAGGCCTGCTGTATTAACACATGTATTTTATTTTCTTGTACAGCTTTTATTAGAAAATATCATATGAAATCACATATCCAACACCAGTCAGTATGGTATAAAACCAATACATTTACTGTTTTCTTGTGATTTGATCATTCTTTCCAAAAAGTCAATCTTGATCTGCTTCTTACTCTGATCACACGCGTAAGTGGAGAAATCACTCTCAACGCTGCCCACACTACTTAGCAAACCTGGATATTTTTCCAGAAAAATGACTTCAACTGCATTATGAGATGCCTGACGTTCTTTTCTTTTGGAGTCTCTAATTTTTATTCCATCCTCACTTCTTTCTCCCACTTCATCAGCTGCTTCATGCATCTATGCTGGTCTATATTTTGATCAATATCATTTGGAAAATTCTTCTGGGTCAGGTTCCTTGCAGGTTGCCCCTTCATCACCTCCTCATCCATCCAAAACCTCCAGGATCTACTCCTTCAAATTTTGCCATGGGAAACGGACTGCTTGATGGGGCAAAAAATCATGCTCTTGGGTTATGATAAATCCAACTCTCTTGAAAGACGACTGAATCATTTCTGGCTGAACTTCATTCCAAGGAGAATTTCCCCAGAGGACAGAATAGCATATTAAGTGATGCAGCGGATGAAGCTGCTTCCATAGCAGACCACGGTTTGTGTTTTAGTAATGACCCACTGCAGGACCAGAACTCCACAGTGCATTTCAAATGTTTGATGACGCTTTGGTCAATAGGCTGGAGTTTTGAGGTCATGTTTGGAGGCAGAAATTACAGTGTCACATTCAGAGATGATTCCCTTGTGGGTGGCCAGGAGAGTTGTCTACTGTGAGTACAATAGACAGTTTCTTCCTCACTTCTGGGTGGATACTCCTTACCCATTCCTCAACTGTGGCACCGGTTACTCAGGCACATTTGTCTGATGTCCAAGTGACGGGGAGGTCTTGGGGCCTCGGGTTCTTGAATGCATGTGTCTGTGCTGATTCACCAAAACCAAAGGCTTTAGTTTCTTTCCAGTTGAGCTCGTGTAGAATGGAACTGTGACATGTTCTTTGAAAGATTTCCACTTCCTGTCACCCTTCATGATGCGGCTCTTGTCAGGCACCACCTTGATAAAGGGGCCGTACTTATCAGTGTTAAAGATGTCGTCACCTTGGAAGGCTCTGGAGAAGTCCGGAAACATTGTGGTGAACTCTTTCACAACTTCTACTGTAAATTCACTTGATTCACCACACAAGATTTTCTGGGAGATTTCATGCCACAGTTTAAATTTCTCAAGTCAGCCGCTTGATGCTTGGAAGTCTGCCTCTCTGAATCCCTATGTGAATTTTTTAAGCAACTTTGGATGATTGGCCTGGAAATTTGGGTGTTAATTGCCCTCATTTGTTTGGACAACCTTGATGTGGCTTCATTGATTTCATAGAGGGAAGTTTTCTTGTCTCTCCACTGTAGGTCTCCACTTTCCTTATCACAGCTCTATAATCATTTGTGTTTACATTTTTGGATCTTCCTAACACCAAATTGTTCTACCATCTTTTGGGGGGGGGGGGCTGGGGTTGGGTTTGAACCCGCCACCTCCAGCATATGGGGCCAGAGCCCTACTCCTTTGAGCCACAGGCGCTGCCCATCTTTTTTTTTTTTTTTTTTTTTGAAACAGAGTCTCACCATCTCCCCCTTGGTAGAGTGCCGTAGCATCACAGCTCACAGCAACCTCACATACCTGGACTTAAGCAATTCTTTTGCCTCAGCCTCTCAAGTAGCTGGGACTACAGGCTTCTGCCACAATGCCTGGCTATTTTTTGTTGCAGTTGTCTTTGTTGTTCAGCTGGCCCAGGCTGGGTTCGAACCTGCGAGCTTCAATATACATGACCAGTGCCTTAACCATTATGCTACTGGCACTGAGCCTAGTCTACCATCTTACTTTGGAGGCTGCTTTCCAGAAAATATAGAAGATCAACCTTTTCCTTTAATGTCAGCTCTTTGAGTTCTTTCCTTTGGGATATCATCTTTCAATTAAATGTAAGTATTTTCAGTAATTGTAGAATGTACCTAAAATTCAGACCAGTCCTTCAGGTTAAAAAAAAAAAAAACTTTCCACAATAAACAGTGGGATGTTAGGCCTGATCCAACATGTGGTAATAATAAAACATGAAAAAAGAACTCACACTAAAGAAAAAATAATGCAATTAATTGGAAAAGCCCACATTTTCTATCCCTTGGTGTAGAGTGAACTCAACTGGTCAAGTTATAAAAGGTAAACTACCACCGTGTATTAGACAAAGTGGTCATGATACAACTTACAGAGA
>CAUYQV010095377.1:0-17326 GCA_963574575.1 Galagoides demidoff
CTCAAGGAACTAAAAGTAGACCTACTGTTTGATCCTGCAATTCCTCTACTAGGTATATATCCAGATGATCAAAAATTATTTTACCACAAAGACATTTGCACCAGAATGTTTATTGCAGCCCAATTCATAATAGCCAAGACAAGGAAATAGCCCAAGTGCCCATCTACCCATGAATGGATTAACAAATTGTACCATATGTACACCATGGGATACTATGCAGCCAGAAAAATAAGATGGAGACTTCACATTTTTTATGTTTACCTGGATGGAGCTGGAACATATTCATCTTAGTAAAGTATCTCAAGAATGGGAAAAAAGTATCCAATGTACTCAATACTACCATGAAATCAATATATAACCACCTACACACTCATACAAATGGCAAAACCTAACTATCATCCAGAAAGTAGAAGGGAAGAGGAGAGAGGGGAAGGGAGGGGGACATGGGAGGAGAGAGGGTATTTGGGAGGACCCCACCTAATGTGCATGATGCAATGATACATTTCAAAACTATTAAGAAATGAGTATAATTGTGATGGATGTGTTACTTAGTTCAATGTAAGAATTTCACATTGTATATCAAAGCAGTATCCTGAACCCCATAAATGCATCAATGTACAAAGTTATGATTTAATAAAAAATAATTTTAAAAAATAATAAAATAAAATATAAAAAGAAGGGGAAATTTGAACACACAAAAGGATACCAGGGATGCGTACATGCAGATAAAAGACCATGTGAGGACACAGCGAAAGGGTGACCATTTCGATATAAGCACTTAACATTTACTGCCTAGCATTTCTAGTCTTCTTTTCATGTCTTATCTCCCTCAAGTATCTGGAAAACTCACCGAGATCAGCCAGAGGTTTATATTTTGTGTTTCCTATAAAATATCTAAAATGAGCTGGGTGCTGTAGCTCAGTGGTTAGTGTGCTGGCCCTACTCACTAGGGGCAGTGAGTTTTAACCTCGCCTGGGTCTGAGTTTTTGGTTTACCATAACAGAAACTCTACTCAAACTGGCTTAAGCAATAAAGATAATTTATCATTTCATTTAAAAAAAAATCCAGATGTAGAAAGTATTTGTTAATTCTTCAACTCAACAATGGCATTATTTTCATCTTTCTTCCAGCTCATTTCACAGTGCTGAGATGGCTCTGCCATGACTTCTTTGGGAAAGAAACCCTCTCTGAGTATCCCCCAACTTCAGGAAACTTGTGTCTCATTGGCCAGAGTCGTATCACCTGCCATTCCTCAGTAACTAGCCAGGGAAGTGGTGTTACTTTGATTGGCTGAGAGTTACTAAATGCCTGTGTGCAGAAGAGTAGTCAGCTGTACACGTTTCAGACTCTTTCAATAAAAAAAATAAGCAAAAAACCAGAAATGTGTGTGAGTGGTGGTAGAAAAGTTTGAGCACTATATACTAATCATTGTCGTAAGCATGTTTAATGTATTGATTCATTTGACCCTCACCACACCCTATAAGATAGGAAATCAATGTTATCCTCATTTTATAGATGAGGAAACTGAGGTGCAGGATTAAGTAACTTGGCCAAAAGTCATGCAGTTACCAAGTGATAGACCAGGAATTCAAACTTTGTAATCTGGTGTCAAACTCATGTTAGGCACCACGTATTTTTCTCTTGTTCAAGCAAAAATATTTGTCTCAAAATATGTTGCCTAAAACAGTGCTGGCAGCATTCTGTGTAATGGTGGCTCTATTAGCTCCTTCCACCTACACATACTGGGAGAGTCAGTGTTTGCTCACTTTGGTGAAGGACAGGCAGATGGGGCAGACAGAAATACTCAGGGGTGAGGGTGGCGCCTGTGGCTCAAAAGGGTAGGGCACTGGGCCCATATGCCGAAGGTGGCAGGTTCAAACCCAGCCTCGCCAAAAAAAATTAAAAAACAAAGACTCAGTGGTGGAAAATGGAATGCAGGCTCGGTGCCTGTGGCTCAAGCGGCTAAGGTGCCAGCCACGTACACCCAAGGTGGCGGGTTTGAATCCAGCCTGGGCCGGCCAAACAACAATGACGGCTGCAACCAAAAAATAGCTAGGCATTGTGGCAGGCGCCTGTGGTCCCAGCTACTTGGGAGGCTGAGGCAGGAGACTCGCTTGAGCCCAGGAGTTGGAGGTTGCTGTGAGCTGAAATGCCACTCTACCCAGGGGGACAGCTTGAGGCTCCTGTCTCAAAAAAAAAAGAAAGAAAGAAAGAAAAGAAAAAGAAAAAGAAAATGGAATGCAGAAGTCCAACTGACTAGTTCTGACCTGAACACATTGTTATCTCCTCTAGAGGCTGTCTCTTTTTCCATCTAGGGAGTTTCAGGTTAAAAAAAAAAGCTTTGAAGACTCACTCTCTTTGAAATATCTCCCAAACTCAATTTGCACTAGAAATTCTCCTGTTGCTTTTAAATGAATACATGTATCCATAGACTTGGATTTTAAGTCTTTTGGGATTTTCTGTGCTATTGAGGACTATCAGCATATAACCTCTCCATCTGTTTCTTTGGACTTCCTCTCCTATTTTTTCTCGTTTCGTATTTGTTGAAGCCTGTTTTACAGAAAGACACCAGGGATATACCTTTCTTAAACATGTGAAAGCCAAGAGATATGGTTTGTTTCTGCTTCAACTTGTTCTCAATGTTCCTAATTCTTTTGCCACCTAAATAAAAAATAAAAGAGAAACAGAATTTGAGGCCATGTTAAATAAACTTGCCTCCAAATTAATTTCAGCCTTAGCCCAGGCTTTGTGGTTAACTTTCAAATTCCTTGGAAATATTTTTAAGTTCATATTCTTTCATGAAAGCTACTTTGCTTTTTAGGTTTTTGGTGGGGTTTTGAGACAGAGGCTCAAGCTGTTGCCCTTGGTACAGTGCCGTGGCATCCCACAGCTCACAGCAAGCTCCAACTCCTGGGCTCAAGCGATTCTCCTGCCTCCGCCTCCCAAGTAGCTGGGACTACAGGCACCCGCCACAACGCAGGCTATTTTTTGGTTGCAGCCATCATTGTTGTTTGGCGGGCCCAGGCTTGATTCCAACCCACCAGCTCAGGTGTATGTGACTGGCGCATTAGCCGCTTGAGCCACAGGCGCCAAGCCACTTTTTAGATTTTTAAAGTAGGAAAAGTAGATGCAAACATCTGAAGCTGTAAAGCCAAACACTGGTACTTCTAAAAGCTAAAAGCAGTTAACATTTATGTTTTTAGCCGTTCACAGAACATGTTAATGTTCCATGACGTATGGGAATTTGGCAGAGATAGGAAGTTGTGCTTGTTCTTCAAAGCTGGAGGCAAGGAAGTGATAAGGCGAGTTGCCTAGCTGGTGGGTGAACCTCACAAGCCACCCCACATCTTCATCTCAGCACAGCTTTTTTGTTCTCTGTTCCTTATTGCCTACACAGTAACAACAGAGTAGAACCCAAACTATGTTTTCTTATGTAAAAATAGCCCCCAAAGAAATAATGCAGGTGATTAAAAATGAAAAATGTTGATTCTTAGCAAAAAAAAAAAAAAAAAAAAAGGAGAGAGATCCAGGATAAATACAAGAAAGAATGGTTATCAAGGCTCAGTGCACATACACCAGAGCTGACAGGTTCGAATCCAGCCTGGACCTGCCAAACAACAATGACAACTACAACCAAAAAATAGCTGAGCGTTGTGGCAGGTGCCTGTAGTTCCAGCTACTTGAGAGGATGAGGCAAGAGAATCACTTAAGCCCAGGAGTTGGAGGTTGCTGTGAGCTGTGATGCCACGGCACTCTACCCAAGACGATAGCTTGAGGCTGCTTCAAAAAAAAAAAAAGAAGAAGAAGAAGAAGAATGGTTGTCAAATTTGGAAAAGCCTAGGTCTGTGCCAAAAATGACTTTGTATACAGTAATGCAAGTCCAGAGATTTCGTAGCCCTTTAGAATTGTGGACCTTATCTTACAAGGGTACAAGTGAATCTTTCTGAAAGCAGAGTATGAACGTTTTAACTCAACAACTAAGAAAATGACATGAAGGTTATCTTGACCAGTTTGATGAGAGTATTTCAAAATGTACATGAAAACAGCACACTGTACCCCATGATGGCATTAATGTACACAGTTATGCTATAAGAAATTAAAAAAAAAAAGAATTGTGGACCTTACCTTCTTTTCCTTTGGAAGCCCTGTGTAATGGCTTGAGCACCTCAGTCTATACACAGGGCAAAGTCCACTAACAACCCACTTTTGGTACCCAGCCCGTAATTTATCTACATTTTCTCATGAAGGGACTTACATTATCCTATGATACCTTCTTTTTTATGAAACTTTCCATCTCCCTGCTGGGCAGCTAGGTCTCTGGGCATAGTTCTCAGCCACTAGACGAGTTGGTGCTATCACCTCGTCTCACGTGACCCTCACCCAAACTGGGCCTTTCTCTGTAGCACCACTCACCCCAGATGTTGTGGAACAGACTTTACTGATGGAGTTATGGCACAGCAAGCAATTTAAAAACAACTGGACATTGGCGGGCATGGTGGGTGGCTCACACCTGTAATCCTAACCCTCTGGGAGGCTGAGGTGGGTGGATCGCCTGAACTCAGGAGTTTGAGACCAGCCTGAGCAAGAGCCAAACCCTGTCTCTACCAAAAATAGCTGGGCATTGTGGCCGGTGCCTGTAGTCCCAGCTATTTGGGAAGCTGAGGCAAGAGGATCACATGAGCCCAGGAGTTAAAAGGTGGCTGTGAGCTATGATGCCATAGCACTCTACCCAGGGTGAAAGAGTGAGACTCTGTCTCAAAAAATAAAATTTAAAAATAAAAATGTTGGAAGAGGGTGTTCTTAGTGTGTAGAAGTTCACTGAGATGGGAAAGGATTGGGGGCAGGTGTTGGTATGGCCTCCTAAAACAAGCTGTTGTGATATTATTTGCGAAGTAATTAGAATAAAGTGATTTTCTTCCAAAAAATAAAAATGACCGGGCATGACCTTAACCACAGAGAATTTCTCCTTTTTGACATTCTCTTCAGACCCTTCTTTGGCTTAGGAAGCAGTACAGGATAAGGGGGTATGAGCACAGATTCGTGCCACCACTCCCTAGTTATGGAACCTCAAGGTCCTCTCCAGGTCTCATTCTATGTAAAGGGAGCTACCCATGTGCCTCCCTCCTCATATTTTTGTGGTGGGAGGATGAAGTGAGGTAGTCTATGCATAGCAAGCATCCCAGGCATCCCCGTGGCTTCTGACACAGTGCGACTGCTCAGTTAAATGACTGCTGTTATTGTTATGAGGATTATGTTGCCCAGGCTCCCCTCTTTCTCTCTAAACCTCTAACAATACTGGATCCTTAAGCCCATTATGGCAGAATCTTTGAGACTGGACATCAGTAATTTCTTAAGCTCCTCATATGCTATAATTTGAACGTATATCCCAAAGCATCTGTGTTGGAAATTTAATCCCCAATGCAATGGTGTTGAGAGGTGGAAGCTTTGAGGTGATTACATCATAAGGGCTCTGCCCTCAAGAATTGATTAATGCTGGGTGGCACCTGTGGCTCAACCGAGTAGGGTGCCGGCCCCATATGCCGGAGGTGGCGGGCTCAAACCCAGCTCCGACCAAAAACTGGGAAAAAAAATGTAGATAAAGAATTGATTAATGCTACTATTGAGAGAATGGGTTCCTAATAAAAAAAGATGTGTTTGTCCCCCTTCCTCTCAAGCTTTCTTACATTTCTCTGTTGGCATGACATAGCATGAAGGCCCTTGTCAGATGCTAGGACCATACTCGTGGACTTTCCAGCCTCCAAAACTATAAGCCAAATAACCTTCTATTGTTTCTAAATTACCCAGTCTTGGGTATTCTGTTATAGTGACACAGAACTGTGATTAAAATACTCAGCCAGGTTAGAAACTACTACTACAGACTCTTCTCATCTTCCACTTCTCTATCTTTCCTTGGGTTACTTAGCACCTGTGAGAGAAACCTAGAATTCCCATCTTTCCCCCCTTTTGGTTATGGCTCTGTCTCATCTCTGCCCATCTAGGCAATGTCCAGGAAGCCCTTGGCTTTCTTACCACTAAAATATTCTTATAGTTATCTTTTCCAGCCATAAAGTACAAGAGATTACATTTAGTTATTGCTTGAAATACCTTTTTTCCCCCACAATAGCAAGAAGCTTCTGCAGTTTTTCTCAAATTGAGTTATGGCTTAAGTCCATGCACATGTCCTTCCAGATCGTTCCATGAGGTCAACGATCCCCATTGTAGGACACAGACACAAGAAGCTAGAAGCCACTATACCATAAGGTAGTAATATATTCAGAGTACTTATACAATTTTTCTGAGAGACTTCAGGGGTTTTCAGCCTTGGCTGCACAGTAAAGTCACCTGATGAGCTTTAATACTCTATCCACTTTGGAGCCCATCCCCAGAGATTCTAATTTCATGTGGCTGAAGAAGGGTCTGTGTGTATTTTTCTTAACCTCCTGCACATGATTCTAATGAACAGCCATTGACCACTGCAATTTGCTTTTATTACTTCACTTTTTCTCGCCCATCTACTCTCAATCATTACACTAATTCCACATTTCCCAGACTGTTTCATTAAAAGAATCACCTGGGATTCTTCCTTAAAATGTAGATTACTGGCCACACTCTGGGTTACTAAATCAGAATCATCAGCAACTTTTCTTTCTTTTTTTTTTTTTTTTTGAGTCAGAGTCTCGCTCTGTTGCCCAGTCTAGAGTGCTGTGGGGTTAGCCTAGCTCACAGCAACCTCGAACTCCTGGGTTCAAGCAATCCTCCTGCCTCAGTCTCCCAGAGTGCTAGGATACAAGCATGAGCCACCACACCTGGCCAGCAAATTTTTTGACAAGTACCTAAGTAAGTCTTATCAGGCAAGTGAGGGAAACAATCCATTAATCCAAGTTATCTTACTCCATTTTCAGTAGTTGAATATGTATTCTACTCATTTATTTAACAAATAATTTATGAGTACCTAATATTGTTAGGTTATTGCCTCAGAAAGCCCCTTCCCCCAAAAAGCCCCTTCTTGCACTTAAAGTTACAACTCCTTCCTCATCACCCTGTTCCAATTTCCCACTGCCCACCCCTAATGGCGCTTTCTGCTGGAGGAATAACTCCTTATTGATTATCCCACCAGCCCGTCACCATTCTAAAACTCCCCTATATAATATGTGCCCCCCTTCTTTCTCTCTTTATCTCCCTTCTCCCTCCTCGCTCTTTTCTACTCTCTCTTCTCTTCCCCACTTTCTCCCCACTTTTCTTTCCTCTTCTCTTTTCTCTCCTCCTTGGTGCTGCTCTGCAGCCTCCCTCCCCCCACCAATAAAAACCTTTCGTACAAGCCTTGGTGGTCTGTAAAATCTCTGCCAGTCGAAGTGCCTCTCTTTCAAATATGCCTACCATTATTTTGGGTTCTATGAATAAAGAGAATAAGACAAAGTTCGTGTCCTCATGGATGTTATGTCTAGGAGCAGAATAAACAAGAGAACAATTTAATTTCAGATAGTGGGTAAGTGTCATAAAGACCATAGATCAGGATAAAGGGCAAAAGGTAATAGGAGGTGGGACAGGAGGGCCTGGTTTTAAGAAGTCACATCTGACCAGAGAACTGAGTGATGAGAAACTGCTTACAAATCCCACTGCAACTGCACTTACATAATTGTTATTCTATATGTCTCATGTGTCCTAAAATAGATGGGAGTTTCTTATGGTCAGGAACTGTCTTTTATATTTTTGTATTCTCCCATAGCAACCAGTGTAGCACTTTACACAAGCAAGAACTCAGTGAATCACACTAGACTCAAAGCATTCCAAACTTAAATATACCTGTAAAGACACCCAGCAGAGGATCCAGCAAGTTACCTGCTTGCCAAGTACAGGAAAATCTAAGGAAACACATCGAATCGTCAGATACTCAGCCCAAGGCTAGACTTCCTGCTTGCTTTCTGCTGCTAGTCATAGTTGCAGATTCTCACCAGAAAGTCTTCAAAACATGCCAAGCAAGATCCGGTTATCTGTGTTAACTCCGCATTAGGGAGATCAGACGCTGAGCTTCAATTATCAATTTCTGCTGGCATAGCATCCTGTGATGTAATTTCTTGTCTTTTTTACTCAACTTCTTACCAATGTCTCTGAGGGTCTTCAAAGTTCCATTCGACCCTTATTTCTTTAAGCTGAGTTCTACAAGAGGCTACTGGATCCTTAATAGGATACTTAATACTTTGTGGAAGCCAAAAGGAGACTCTTCAATACACTTGAAAATCCTCAGAAGGTTTTGTGAAATCAGTTCAGATATTTCTGGGGAGAGTTTATTATAATTCCAGTGGAGACTCGCATGGCTTTTAGTGAGGCTTTCTGTTCCTTGTAGCATTGCCCTCAATAGTTTCCTTGAACAATGCAATCAATACTGGAAGTCTGACCTAGTAGGCAACATCATTTGGTGGGGAAATTCCTGAATGAAGAATATCCAGACCAGTACGTTTCATCACTTACAGCTCTGTAAGTGATCAGCTATTTGATCTGGGCAAATTACTTGACCCTTTTGAGCGTTCATAAAATATGATGATGTCCCCTTCTCTGATGATACAGTTGTCATAAGGATGAAAGGAAATCGCACTTTAAAGCATCCTAATTGTCAAGGCATAACAGCATATGTACTACTAGACAGTAAAAGTAATTCACCATGTACTCGTATTGAGCGTGGTAGGTATTTATACTCCTTTGATCTTTCATTTCTGCATGAAACTTCAGAAGTTTCTGCCAGGCACACCCTCTCCCTTGGAACTGTGCTTATCATAAGCCCCCTTTTCTTTGTTTTTCCTACTTTTCCTTGGAGGATGGGCTTGGATCTCTCCCACCTTGGCATTCTCTAGTGGTATCCTCAGTGACTATTCCTCCTTGGCTAAATTCCTTAAGTACAGCTGCCATTTGGCCCCAGCTAGTTGGCTCTTAACAGCGCCTATCTTATTTATGTTCTGTGATTAGAATTTCTTTGAGGACAGGGCTGTGATCTTCACCTCTTTGCATCCTCAGCTCAGGCAATATATTTTCTTTCTTTCTTTTTTTTTTTTTTATTATGGCCATGTTATTTTTTTTGGAACATGCCACCTCTGGCATATGGGGCCGGTGCCCTACTCTTTTGAGCCACAAGAGCCACCCAGGCAATACAATATATTTTCATTAACAGTGACTTTGGGTGACTGTACTGGGTTAAATGGCATTTCCTGAAAATTTATGTCCACCTAGAATCTGTGAATGTGACCTTATTTGGAAATAGGGTTTTTGCAGAGTAATCAAGTTAAAATGCGGTCATACTGGATTAGAGTGGGTCCTAAGTCCAATGACCAGTGTCCTTAAAGAGGGGTAAATTTGGACTCAGAGAAGACACAGGAAAAAGCCAGAGACTGACAGTGCAGAGATTGGAATGGTGCAGCTGCAAGCCAAGAAACTCCAAGAACTGCTGGCAACTACCAGAAACTAGGAACAGACAGAGGATTCTCCACTAGCACCTTCAGAGAGATCGCCACCCTTCTAACACCTTGGTTTCAAGTGTTAGCCTTCAGAACTATGAGGAAATAAGTTTCTATAGTTTCAAGCCACCCAGTTTGTGGTAATTGAGAAACAAATACAGGAATGCTGAGAACAATGAGCAGGCTTGGAGTGTGGCGGAGGCCCTTCTGGCGGCTACTTATCCAAGCTTTCTCAGAAGTTGGAGCAATGTTTTAAAAGAAGAGACTAATTAAAGGAAGTGAATAAAGAGGAGAGGAAAGGAGCTGGGTATGGTCTGAGCATACATCCAAAACAAAGTTTACAGACTCTATGTTGAAGGTGTTTTAAAGTCTCATATCCACAAATTGCATGAAATGCTCAGAACAGTGCCATGGTGGATAAATAGAAGCCTTTGTTTTTATTATCATCATCATGTGTAGATGAAGAGCTGAGAAGGGTAAATTATGTGAACTTTAATTAAACTCTTCCAGAAAGAGGAAGTCCTATTGGAGAGAAAATGAGGCCATTTGGTTGAGAGTTAAGTCTGTGAAATGGAAATATAAAACATTTGCCAAAATAGGTTCAGTTTCTCTACCGATAGGTACAAACTGTAGGTTCTGGAAGTTAAGGATGTGGGGTCCCAGGCATACTCCCTTTTGGGGATTCATTAGACCCTAGGTCATGCCCAGCTCACCACTGGACTGACCTTACATATTGCAGGCCCTCAGTCAACTTGGATGGACAGAAGGCAGTGAGGTACAAGCCAATGGGGACTGACTTACCTGGTTCCACTCCCTGTCTTGTAGGCGGGCCCTGCGAGCCCCTGTCCCCCTGAAAGGACGGGGAACACAGACAGAAGACTCCTTGAAGCACGTGAATAGTAAACACAAGTAATATACTATACAAAGTTAGTATATTCGCAGGAACTCGCTAGAAAGGCAGGCTCTAGATATTGCTCAACTAGTTAAGTGGTTGTGTGCTTGCTTGCTTTTATGCAATTTTGTGGGAATCCAGATTGGGCCAGATACCGCATCCGCACAGCCGGCCCTCTCACCCCCGCCTTTGAAGGTAAAGAGGAAGCCAATTTGGCATCTAGGCACTGATTTAAAAACAACTTTTACCCTATTTATTGGGCAAAAAGCTCCACCTTCCCACGCTGCTGATAATATTTCTCCAGGCTGCGCAGGACACTCCTCGTCTCACCCATGAGAGGGAGAGTGTACCTTCTGCCTCGGCTGGGCGTTTCCTGCAGGGCCTCTGCCTCGCAGGAGCCGGGCATTTGGGGGGAAGCGAGGAGTCACAAATGTGAGTCTTAGCGACTTTGGGCGAGTCATTTCGCTTTCCTATTTCTTGTTTGTTTAACGTGGGAGGGAACTAAACCTGGATGACGCTCGGGGCAACAGCGGAGAGTCGGGCAGCTGGGCTGGAGCGGAGTGCCGTGCGCGCCTCGGAACTTTGTCCGGAGCGCGGCGAGGGGACCCGGGAGTGCAGGGCGGGGAGCTCCCTCTGCGGGGACGCTGCGGCGGCGCTCCTCCTTTCTCCACACGTCACGGGGGCCGCTCGGCGCTCTCCCACCCCGGGCCGAGGGAGCGCAACTGCCTAGCAGGGCGACGGAGGAGGGCGGGAGCGAGCCGCCGCCGCCACCACCGCCGAGGGGCTGGGAGGCCCGAGCGCAGTCCGCGGCCCCCGCCGGGGCGACCTCTGCAGCCGCGGGGACCTCGTGTTCGGGGCTACCCCGCTCCCTTTCGTAAGTCGACTTGGCCACCCAGGCAAGCGAGGAACGGCCAGGGCTGGGAGTGTCCAGCTGTAACGGGCGTGGGTCCCCAGTCTCAACGGCGGGGCGGCGAGGACTCCCCACCCACTTCTCCTCGCGACTTTCACTTTCCCGCCGGAGAAAACTTCGGCGCCACGTCCCAGCCGGGGATGGGCGTGGAGACGGGAGGGGGCTTGTCGAGATCCAAGCTGAGTGCTGGCCACCTCCGCTCCAGAGGCCAGTGGGTGCCCCGAGCGGGCGGCAAGGACACCCAGTGGGCGGACGGAGTGGCGGGCCGGTGGGTAACCCCGGTGTGCGCCTAGCGGACGCCTCAACTTCGGGGCTCCACCGCCGCAAAGTTCGCCGAGGCCAGCCCAAGGAAGGGCGGCGGGCTGCGGGCACCGCGCGCTCCTGGGGGATGCGAGGCGCGGCCCACGGCACCGGCTTTCTGGGCTTGCGGGCAGAGCGGAGCGGCGGGGCCGGAGTCGCCCGCGCGTTCGCACCAGGGTTTCCGGGACTCTCGGAGTAGCGAGAACACTGCTGCCTAACGCGTCCTTGCCGGGAAGGCGGAGAACCCACGGTCTTGGCCCTTGGGGGCCCAGGACCACCCAGATCCGCCCGCGCTGATGAGAGGGGCCGAGGGGAGAGGTCCCCAGGGGACCTGCTGAGCCAGGGCTGCCGCCGCCCGCCGATTTTCAGCAGCCCTGGTCCAGCGGGGCCCGGGGACGCTGCCCGAGCCCCCGGCCCTGAGCTCCCGGAGAGGGTCGAGGAGCACGAGTCGGGTTTGCTCCCCAGGCTTCCTCACGAGGGCAGCCGGGAGGAGGCTTCAGTAGTTCTCCGGGGGTCAGAAAGGACCGGCCGCCCCTCCCAGGCCGCGCCCTTCGCAGTGACAAGCTTCTGCGCTTTTTGAGGTCAAGTTTTCGTGCCGCAGAGCGGGCCGGGATAGAGCCCCTGCGAGGGGGCGGCGCCTCCCGCGGCCAGCGGGGAGCCGCGGGGATTCCGGCCAAGAGATGTGGACTCTGGAGTCGGTTCGTCGTCTTTATCTCTGCAGACGGTGCAAGTGATAGTGTTTGGTAAATTTAAAAACTAAGCTTTATGGGGTCATGTGGCCTGGGAAACGTCGGTATTGTCCACTTGCTGAACAAGCCGCGAGGTGATAATTAGCCCTTGGGCACTTTTAAAATCCCTTTTTCTTGTCTTTAAAATTGAAGAGGAGCACATCAGAAGATTAATGGAACTGGGGATAATATTAATTGGTTTAAGTGTCTCAAGTGGTTCGGTAGATATAGAAGTCACCCTTTTTGATCTTAACATGCATAAAATATGCCCCTATTAATAAACCGTGTATCAGCATAAGACAATCTAGAAACCAACAGTCCGTTTTGACAGTTTTTGTTGATAGTGTCTTCAAGAGGCATCATCTTTAAAAGTGAGTCATTACAGAGAGCAGTTCTGTGTTGCATTTTTCAAGGATCCAAGAAGAAAGGAACAATTAAGATATTGTTGAAATATCTCTTACTTGTATCAGGAAAGAAATAATAGCCAAAGAATCCGGTTGTGTGGTGCTGAATCTCCAACCCCTTGGGGGCAGGGAGGGAAGGTTTGTACTCTTTCCTGTCGGGGGCAGAGTTTATAGTAACGTGGCTAAAAATCACAACTGCACGGAGATAAGTAGGGAGAGAATGGCATAATTGGGCAACGAGCCAGAATTGGCATTCGATGGCACTGCATAAAGTACCTTCAAGATAAGCCGGCCAGAAATATGAGTACTTACCAAACTAACTTTGAATGACTTGACCTTATTTTCTAGGCATGGAGGAGGGGAGAGGGGCAGGTAGAGTCTGTATCTGACAGTGTTATTCCCCCTTTCCCCTTGAGGAACCACTGGAGTTGGGAGCAGCGCCCGGTGACCTGGGGCTTATCAGAGCACCACATCCTAGGAGTAAAATTGAAACAGCTTTTGAGGATTTTTTTCTTAGGCTAGAGGCAGGAAGAAAGCAGTAAGTCAGTGCAGTTGAGTGATGCAAGGTTGGAAAGAGAATTTATTCATCTATAGGTGTTGAGCACTGGCTGCAGGGGGGGACAGGGGGGCTGCACCACAGGATGGAGGCCAGAGGTCTTCTTGGGAGGTTGAATGTGGGCCCAAGGAGCAGGGGGGAGGAAATGGAATAGAGTGGCAGACCAGAGGAGACCTGAGCTGGGTGGGCTGGCGGAAAGGACATAGTAGGATTTGAGGGGAAAGTGGACCCCAATAGGCACCAGGGTGAGGTGATGCCAGGCCATGAGACCATTGCGTGGAATAGATCCTCAGGACAGTTCCACACCTGAATGTTTTGAAATGTGGATTCAAAACAAAACTCTGGCTGCTGTGTGAAGGATGGATTTGAGAAACCCTAAGGCAGATGGGTTTGGCCAGTGGGTATAAGAGGCCTGGCAGTTGAGGCTGAAGCAATGGCAGGAGGGATAACACAGTGGGTAGATTCCAGGCTGACTCTGAATCAGCTTTGAGACTGGCTTTGTGTAGGGTGTGAGAATGCGGCGTGACTCCAAGTTTGGGTGCTGCTATTTACAGAACTAGGGAACATTGGAGGAAGAGCAGGTTTCAGGAGAAAAGATAAGTTTGGTTTTGTTGAGTCTGGGCAGCTTTTGAGGCTCCCAAGTAGCTGCATAGGACAGGCTCTGGCTGACTCTCCAAAGCTAGCATCACATCACATCTGTATTAGGGTGGGATTTGAAGCCTGAGGTGCATAGGAGAGGAAAGGGGGTGGTAGCTGAGGATTGGAAGCTGCTCCCAGAGTGGGAGGTAGGATAGAGGAATGGCTGTTTTAAGATAAGGGAGCTTTAGACATATTTGAATATGAATGAGATGGAGCAAGTTAGAAGGAAAAGTAGAACATCCAGGATATCTGGACCCCCTTCCCCTTGGATTATTAGGTAGAAAACGTTCTGATTGTGATGATGATATAGTGATATCAAACTCATAGAGTATCTTACAGAAACAATATTTTGAAGCACATAGGACTGCATCATTTATTTCTTGGGTATGGAAATGTAATGTTTAGGACAAACATAGATGGTGATTACACAACAGAGCTGCAGTGTGGCTAAGAGCAAAGCTCCTGCAGTGAGACTGCTGAGCCCCTGGTTCTGCCTCTGTCCCTCCCTTGCCTTCGGTCCTGGCAGAAGCCTCCTTGTCTCTGACATGCCACCACACATAAGGGCTGCATGCTCCACAGTACCTTCTCATGGGCCGTTGTAGGAATTGGTGTGTACATCATGGATACACAATGCATGCATCCTGTGGGCATTATGCCTGGCAAACAGGGAGTGCTCGGCAAGCCTGAGTGCTGGTGGATTTGTTATGATATGCCATTTCTATGACTTCTAGTTGTAGAATCTAAAACCCAGAGAATTTTGAGAATCTATCCAAGGCCATAGAACCAAAGAGTGGCAAAGTTAAGGCCAGCATCCCATTTGCCTGACTCATAGGCAAATGGGACCCACTTAGCACATTAACAAGTGTTAGGTGCTGAGTGCTCTATGAAATGAACCATTCTAAAAGGATCCAGTCACTGCCTGCCAGAGTATAGTGAAACAAAGCAGATAACATCAACATTGAGGCCTATAGACTTTTCCCAAGAAATTTAGAGATGTGTGTTTTATATTAATTTGCATTGCTTTACATATCATTTATATGCATTCCCATATGCTAGTAATTTTCCTAGTGGTATCTAAAGGCTGAAGCTTTAAGTAGATAATAGAAAATAAAATTAATCAGAAATTGAATGCAGCTATTTCAGTCTTGATAGGTCACTGGGGATGGTGAGCTGAGTGTGGGCTTTTGGGAAAAGGATTGGACCAGTATTTACTATTTAGAAGCTGTAGGGAGCCAGATATCATTGGCTAAAAGCAGCTCACAACTTAATATGTTATGAAGCTTTGATCTGCTGAACATAATGGAGGAAAAGAGGAAGAAGACCAGAGGGAAATTGTTATATAAAGGCCAGAAAATAAAGCAAAGCAGCCACAGAAGTCTGCTTTATGAATCCAAACTGATAGGAAATGTTAAGGGTCAGAAAGTAAAGATTTTCTGCTAAGCAACATGAAGTAATATAATCTTAAATACAAACATGTGAGACGTTAAAACCAATAAATTCTCCCTCATTTGGACTTACTGAGCAACAGGCCATTTGTATCTTAGCAAAATCTCAAAACTACAGAGGATTCACAACGAACTATAATTTTCCATTAGCAGAGAATTTTGTGCTGCATCACATCAGCATCAGCTGAGAATTTGTTAGAAATACACATTCTGAGACCACTCAGAGCGACTGAATGAGAACTTCTGGAGATGGGGCCCAGCAATTTGCATTTTAATAATCCTTTAAATATTGGTAGCCAACTTTCATCCCTCTTTTGAATTTTTACTTTTTTAGCCTTGACCTTCCCATTTCCCTCTTGTCACTCATTTCTTACTGTGCTGCTTAATTTCCACGGGTTCCTATCCCAGTGGAGGATTGTAACCAGATAAGCCCATTCCTCAACATTGTCTGCTCAGGACAGAGCAGTGGGCATTACCTTCCTTGGTCCCAAGGTGTACACCGGGGTGGGGAACCTGCGGCCTTAAGGCCATTATGTGGCCTATTAGGTCCTTAAGTGCAGCCTTTGACTGAACCCCAAATTTTACAGAACAAATCCTTATATTTTTACTAACACATTTTTGCCTTTTATATTTCATTATATATTTTTAAAGAACATATTTAAAATACCAAAGAATAAGATAAATTTGAATGAAATCATCCTCCTAGATTGACTGGCCCAATTAGAACATTAGTAAGCCATGAAGGCTGAATCAACGGCTGCCACACATGTGATTTAATTCTAACTTCCCCTCCCTGCCTGGCCCCACTATCCCACAAGGCTGGTTGGTGAGAATGTATAGGGCCAGAGTATGCCAGTCTGTTACTGGCTTTTGACAACAATGCACTGTGTTTGAAGTGGAATTGCGAATAGTTGCACAGCTCGACAGTATTTTTTAATTCTGTCTGCATAACAGCCCATCATGCCAAAGAAGACCAAGAGAATGCTGAAGGAAGAAAACAGATTGAAGGCTGGGGATTGCAATATTATCCAGTTTCTGCTAAAGATAAGATGATTTGCTTGCTTTGTGATACTGCAATATCAGCATTAAGGAAATTTAATGCTCTTCAGCTTTATGATACTCATAGGGACCACAAATATTTTAAATTAGAGGGAGAGGAGTGAAAGGTTGTATTGCAGAAATTAAAACATGAAAAGCAAAAGCAAAGACAATTCTTTCAAGCAGCAATAAAACCTGGAAATAATGCCACTGAAGCCACTTAAAAAGGTGCTTATATTCTTAGGAAAAAAGGGAAGCCTTCAGTGATGTAGAAATTCTGAAAGAATGCATTGTTGAAGTTGTAAGATGCTTAGACCCTGATAACATTTCCAAGTATAAACAGCTGCCTCTTTCAAGGAGAACCATAACTGATTGGCAGCATAAATTAGCCTTCAACTTAATAGAACAACTTCATGCAATGCATCAAAATGAAAATATATATTATTCAATCACTTTGGATGAATCAACTAATACTATTGACTCAGCACATACTTCCTTGGGGTCATAATAGAAAATTTTCTTTACTACAAAGAATTACTCACTTTGGGCATTCTTGTGTACAGAACATTAGGTAATCAGTATTTCCAATGACTTTCAAGATAAATGGCATGCAGTACTGACTTTCGTAAGTTATATGTACAGACAGTGCACCTTCTGAGACAGGAAAACACTAAGGATGGATTGCACAGATAAAAAAAGTATTAATGGATCCAGATACTCTTGTTTCTTTTCCTTGTAGCTTTAGTGCAGCAAAATCTCTGTGCTAAAGCAATCTTAAGTAACACTTTGCAACAAATTATAAAGATTGGTAACTATATTCATACAAAGATACAGTCATCACGTTTATAACATGCTAAAGGTGAACAATGAGGTTTTCAGTGTGGATTTGTCGGATCATTCTGTAGTGCATTAGGTATCACAGGGACAGGTGTTAGCCAAATTTTTTTCTCTGGGCAAACAGATAGTAA
>CAUYQV010095379.1:0-17369 GCA_963574575.1 Galagoides demidoff
TTGATACAATGACTAAGCAAATGACATGAATATTTATGTTAACCAGCTTGATGAAAGTATTTCAAATTGTATATGAAAACAGTACAATGTACCCCATGTTTGCATTAATGTATACAGCTATCAATTAATAAAAAAAGAAAAATGATGCATGATATGAACAAGCAGTTCAAGTGAAATAAAAATATTTTAATTTTGATCAGTAATTCAAAATGTATATTAAAATGTATATTAATTTTACCTATAATATTGATAAAAATGGAGATCTATCATATCCAGTTTGAGTGATGTGTGTGAAAATAGGCACTTTGCTCTTCTATTGCTGAAAGAAGAAATATCCTTTCTTGCAGAGCAATTTGGAAATATTGATCAAAAATTTTAAGTTCATGTATTGCTTTGCCTCTGCAATTCAGTGGGTAAAGGGTTAACTATAGCATGGATTATAATAATAAATGGTAAGTAATACATGTTGGGGTGGGAGGTCCCAGTTCCCTGAACCCAGTTGACCTGGTTCCATAACTCGGCTGAGCTACAAAGTTCAACTGAGGCACAGTGGAAACCCAAAACAAAAGTGGGTGGAAAATGAAAATAAAACTGGAGCAGCACAGGTAGTGTAGATAGAAAGTAAAAGGAACCTACACAAGTTTCAGCGTAACAGAGAGATTTTACTTAGGAGGAACAAAGAGAAAGTTGAGAGCACTTTCAAAGAGAGTTGGCAATAGGTCTGTCTCATGATGGAGAACAGGTGAGAGAGACAAAGAGGCAAAGGCCTGCAGGGGCGTGAAATACCACATTGAAATTGGTTGCACGTCTTCCATTGACCTCTCTGCACCTATAGGCAGTATTGCCCTTTTCTATTGGTCATTGACTGTCTCTTTCTACTGTCTCATTGGTTACCTGGGTTTCTTTGCATCATATTCTTATGGGCCCTCCAGACTTCCTGGTTCAGCAGCCCAGGTTTTCCTTCCACCCCTCTGAAGCCCCTTGCTTAGTGTCACTTCTTATACACTTAAATATGAATGGTTAAGAAAATAAAAAAAAATTCATTCTATAAACTATTTATAAAGTGATTTGAAAAACAATATTTATAATACTGTCAAAAAAATGAGATAGAGCTTTAAATACAGATAGAGAAAGATGGCCAAAACTCATAATGTGAAAGAAAATTAGCTGATAAATGGATATGTATCATTTCATGTTTGCATATAAAAAGAACAAAATTGTCTCAGATTATCAGACAACTCTTAACAATGGTAACTTTGAGGTGAGGAAAGTTTAGATGTTATGTACTTCAGTGTTCCAAATGAGAACTGCCTCTAATATTCTAGGAAGCTATGAATTTCATCACCTGATTTTTTAATATTGTAAACTTAGCAGAGAAAATTCTTAAAGCAAAATTTTAACATTTTTTTTTTTTTGAGACAGAGTCTCACTTTGTCGCCCTCAGTAGAGTGCTGGCATAGCTCACAGCAACCTACAGTTCTTGGGCTAGGGTGATTCTCTTGCCTCAGCCTCCCGAGTTGCTAGGACTACAGGTGCCCATCACAACACCCAGCTATTTTGGTTGCAGTTACCACTGCTGTTTTAGCTGGTGGAGGCCAGGTGTGAACCCGTCACCCTCGGTATATGGGGCCAGCACCCTACCTACTGAGCCACAGGCACCGCCCACAATTTTAACAATTTAAGACAACTGTTTTTATTTTTCTATGTTCTCTTTCCTCCTACTGCACATATCATTTGATTACTTTGTGCCATGCACCTTGCTGGACAAGTACAGTGGTACTATGTACAATGCAAGCACACTCTTTTTTTGTTTGTTTTGTTTTGTTTTGCTTCTGTTCAGCAGGCCCCAGCCAGGTTTGAACCCACCAGCCCCAGTATGCTTTAACCATTGAGCCATGGGCACTCAGCTGTAAGCACACTCTATATATACACACACCCAGGCACACACACCCGTGCATGCCCACCCACACGCTAATGTCCCTGCTCTCACAAATTTAACAGACTTTGTCTTTATACATACATGTATTTATTACATCACTATTGCATAGAATTCATGCCTATTATTCTTTTGCTTAACATAATATTTTATTACCTAAGTTTAATAATGTAATTACATTGAGTACATTCAAGTGCTATCAAAGAAACCTCAAAATATACATAATTATTCTCCTATAGTTGGGCATTTGTGAGAGTATGCCCTTTCTCTGTGAATGGATCTGTTCTCTAATGAGCTATTACCATCTACCTATAAATCTTCAAGGGTACTAAGAAGAAAATTGGAGATTGGGACAGTGAGGTGTTTACCAAGAATCTTTTTACTACACAGGTAGTTGTAGTTTAATACCTTTCCCTCCTTGTGTACATCCTGTGAATGAAGCATTTTGCACATATGTCTCTTTTAATTCTCATAATATTAGGAAGGTTATTTTACCAATAAGAAGAGGGCGTTCAGAAAGATTTTATAAGAAGAATATGATTCACTACCACTTCAAAAGTCTCCTTTCATTATTGTCTCTTGCTGCTCAGGAACTTGATTAATGCTTACATAACCATTGCATTTAATCCTCCAACTCCAGCCAGATACATATCCTTATTCCTCTTCCATACATACCTAAGACTTCTTTTTCCACTTTGATTAAAACCAGAGGGATAAGAACATAAGATCAGAGGTTGCTGAAGCACTTGATGTGAAGAAAGCAAAGGCAACAGCGGCAAGGTGAGTTTAATGGAGAATATGAGAATGAACTTATTTTTGACATTGTGGACTAGTAAGATCACCCCAAGGAGAAACTTCCGGTTCTTATGCAAACCCATTCCACAAAAAGAGAGTTGGAAATGGTTTCCTCACAATGTCTGGAATCTTGGAGTTCAACCTGTACATTTGTTTATTGAAGGACAGTCTTGTCACTCATTTTGGTTGAGCCTAAAGATATATCTTCAGGCTATTTCATGTCCCCAGGAACAGAGGAATAGTGGTTATGGGCATAGAATTTTAAATAAATAGATTTGGATTAGATTCATGGGTCTGCTTTTTATTAGATTTTGACAGTTTATTACACTTCTCTAAGCCAGTTTTGTAAAATGATATGGCACAGGGGGCTGCCATCATCCCCGTCATCATCACCATTTCCCAAGTCTAAAAACTTTTATGTCTTCCTGGGTAGTACCTGTGGCTCAAAGGAGTAGGGCATTGGCTCCATATGCTGGAGGTGGCAGGTTCCAATACAGCCCCTCCCTGCAAAAAAAAGAAAAAACAAACAAACAACAACAAAAAAACCCCACTTTTATGTCTTCCTTACTGGGTCCTACTGCTCTAAGTTCTTTACCATTCCCAGATTTAGACTTTGCTCTCAAACCCTGGCTCAATTCCCATCTCTCCTGATTTCCTTGGGTTGTGCTCTAGTTCTCTGGGTCTATTTCCAGTCTTCAAACCACATTGCTTTCTAAGCTTGACAGGCTGGGTGACTATAACTCTGTTGAGCACCATCAGGACCAATCTGAACAAACCCCTCTTTTTTGGAACATTGATCAAAATTCCAAGAAAAGCCTTTCTGCCTTCTATCACCTAAACCTTTAAACTTCTAACTCTACATTTTCAAGCTTTCTGGAAACTTTGTTGTCTTTCATTTATTCTTGCCCTAAGAGTGATTTATGTGAAAATTCTTTGGAAATGATAAAGTGCTATTGAGATGTTGAAATTGCCATTGTTTCTGTCTTCCGGACAGCTGTTAGTAAATTCTTAGCCCTAAATTATGATCATTAAAACTGTGCATGAAAAACCTCATTTACATTTTGATCTCATCTGTATTTTTATATCTACAGCAGACAGAGGTACACTTTTTTAGATTTTGAGGGGGAGGGTTTTACAGCCTCATCTGTATAGCCAAGGACTTTTTCAGACATTCGAGAACTTGTGCAATCTGACTCTCACATCAGTTAAGTCTCCCTGGATAAGGAAAACTGAGAATAAAGTTGGGCTTATTGAAGATGAACCAGATGTATTTACTTCTTTATCAAGAAAAGCAGTTTCATTAGTTTCGATTCATAATCTCAAGTGTATTAATGAAGTGTAAACAATTAAGGGCATTTGGAAAATATGTTGATAAATGGATATATAATTTATTATGAGATTTTTTTTCACAGAAATTGCTTATTATAAGTCTGACCCCTTTTTTTATGGGTCAAATACTTAGTATGTCACCATAATATTATTTAAATTATGTTTTGCTCTGCTACTTTGTAAATGTATTAAGTCAATACAAGTTTAACAATCCTGTAGAACATGGATAAAAAATATGAACAGCCACTTAACATGAAAAGACATAGAAATAATTAGTAAACACTTCAAAATGCTTATAATTTGAACAAAAACCAAAATTAAAATAAGACCTTGTTAAATTTATCATATTGCTGGGTACAGTGGTGTATGCCTGTAGCCCCAGCTACTTGAGAGGCTAAGGTGGGATGATCTCATGAGCATAGGAATTCAAGACTAGCCAAAAAATAAAAAAGAGCCATACAGATCTGTAATATCCCACGCTGACCCACAATTTGAGGTGGCACTGTCCACCCTCTATGATAATGGAAATGTTCTATATCTGTGGTATCAACATGTAGTTATTGATTGGCGAAAATATTGCCAGTGTTACTGAAAATTAAAAATTGAATGTTTAAATCTTTTAAATTTAAGTAGCTACTGATGGCTAATGGTTCCTGTGTTGGACAGCACTGTTTGGGAGAACAGGCAGTTCATTAAACCTTTTATAGTGTTATAAACTTATATGCTCTTTCTGGAACATAATTTGGAGAAATTGAAATTTAAAAGGCACATTTTCTAGATATAGCAATACTAATATTGGTAACCCATAGTAAAATAATACTCAGAAGTGTGAAAAATGTGAAATAATATTTTTGCAGCATACTTTGTGAGAATTAATATTTAGATATCTCTTATATATCTTAAAAATAAGTTAAATTAATTGTTGTATGTTCATTCTAGGCAATTAAAGTGTATACAACTATTTAAGAAAGGATATTAGACCTCTAATATGGACTGGAAAACCTATTGTTGATAGCCTCAATGAAAAACTAATTATATAATTAAAAATATACATAGTGTGGCAAACTTACTTCCCAAGGGGAAAAATTAAAAGTTTACATGTATAATTGTCTATGCATCAAAATATATGGTAATGTGTAAAACAAAGTGCCATCGGCAGTTTTCACTGGAGAGTGGGTTTATGTACTGAGGCACTGCTTGAATATTGTAAACGCATGTTTTCTTTTTGAAATTTAAAAAATTTATATAAAAATATTAATTTTTAATTATGTACTCACTAGACCTAGGTTTGGATTTATACTGTGCAAAATTGTATTCTACCTTTTAAGGTCTTACAATTCTGTAGGGAAAATAGACATGAAAAATGCATTATAAACAGTTGTAAACATTGGGGGTGCCGACTACATCAACATCCTAGAGGGAGAGGATACATAGCTGTGTATTTACTCTCAATAATTCTTCTTCTTCTTCTTTTGCTGAGAGAGTATCAATCACTCTGTCACTCTGGGTAGAGTGCAGGAGCATCACCATAGTTCACAGCAACTCCCAGCTCCTGGGCTCAAGCCATCCTCCTGCCTCAGCCTCCTGAGCAGCTGGGACTACAGGTGCATACATACCACTTGGCTAATGCTTTTACTTAGGCTGGTCTGAAATTTCTGAGCTCAAGTGCTCCTCCTGCCTCCTTATTCTCTTCAGAGTTTTAGGATTACAATTGTGAGCCATAAGCTGTTACCCCAGGTAGAGAACTGTGGCATCACAGCTCATAGCAACCTCCAACTCCTGGGTTCAAGTGATTCTCTTGCCTCTAGCTCCCAAGTAGCTGGGACTACAGGCGCCTGCCACAATACCTGGCTATTTTTTGGTTGCAACCGTCATTGTTGTTCGGTGGGCCCAGCTAGATTCAAACCTGCCAGCTCAAGTGTATGTGGCTGGTGCCTTAGCCATTTGAGCCACAGGCGCCGAGCCCATACTATTGATTTTTTGCTAAGAGTAGTTGCAATCTTTGTGATGATCAGGGCAAGGTCATCTGTCTTCTGGGGCCAAGGTCACATGCTATTCCTACTGCACAGAAGCCCACAGGAGGTGCTGACCAGGCACAGCCTTTTGGTGATAAAGTTCTCTGCTTTTGGTGATGAAGATCTCTGCTTTCAGTCTTGGATCAAAGATCAAATGATCTTTCTGGTTTTTTTTTTTTTGTAGAGGTGGATTCTCACTTTATTGCCCTTGGTAGAGTGCTGTGGCGTCACACTGCTCACAGCAATTTTCAACTCCTGGGCTTAGCCCATTCTCTTGCCTCAGCCTCTCAAGTAGCTGGGACTACAGGCACCTGCCACAACGCCCGGCTATTTTTGTTGTTGTTGTTGTTGCAATTTGGCCAGGGCTGGGTTTGAACCCACCACCCTCAGCATATAGGGCTAGTGCCCTACTCACTGAGCCACAGGTGCTGCCCTTCAAATGATTTTTCTAAACTATAACTTTGTTCCCACATAGTCTCCTTAAAAAAAAAAAAAAGAGCAAACCTTAGAAGTCTCCATATACTTTACAGAATACTGGTAAGTCCAAACTTTGCAGCATTCTACACATATGTCAAGATCTTCACAGCCTGGACCAATTTACTTTCTCCATCCTTCTCTTGCACTACATCCCCATTCACTTAGCTCCTCCAATAGACTACTCATTCTTTTGTGAAATAGGCTAAACACCCCCCAGCTTCCATGCCTTCCATGCCTTCTTAGTAACATCTTCAATCACATCTAAATCTTCTTTGCCCCTATCTACCTGCTCAACTCAAGACCTTGCTAACTGTCACCTCTTTGAATTCCTCTTTGATGCCATAGGCAGAACTAATTTCTCCCATGCTCTCTGTTTTCTGAAACTCTCTGTAATTACTTCTAACCTAAATTAGAGATAGTGTTTATATATCAATTATTTGAATTGCTCATTACCATTTTCCCTTCTCAATGATGAGTTGCTGGTATTGAGCCTTAATTCATCTCTGTATGAAGTAATGTGTACGTAACCTGGCATACAGGGAGCCTTTGCTATATGCAGCTATTATTTTGTTGTTTATATTCTAAGTGCCTCTTCAAATGCGTATTTCAAACTTGGTATTTAATTGATTTTGCTTGAATTTGTAAATTACTCATGGCACATACTTTAAACACTTGTCTATCACCTAATCCCTGGCTGAAACTAGTACTGTCCTTCTGATGATACCTGTGCTTTTGTAAATCCTGAAGGTTTTTATCTTCCCTGCTTTTAGTTTATCCTGCTGCTAATTATCTCTTCACTTAATTTTTTTCCCCAGAAATCTTTATTGAACACCCGCTATGAATCAGATAGTTTACTAAGTACTGGGGATACAGAAGTAAATAAGATGAAAGTTATTCCCACCCCCATAAAGTTTATCATCTAGCAGGAAACATTCTCCTTAAAAAACGATGCAAAGAATCAAAATTTCATATCTGTTATATCAGAAAACCGTAGACTGTTATGGATAATTTTATTTAAAGAGGGGCAATAACTTCATGAGAGGAGTTAAAGAAGCCTCCTTGAAGAAATGATATTTAAGCGAATATCCAAAGACTAGGTAAGAATTAGGTAGAAAAAAGTGGCCAGGGATAGGGAGGAAGAAAGATGGGAAGATGGGAGAGAATTTAAAGGTAAAGTCCAATGTACTCAATACTAATATGAAACCAGTATATAAACAATTACACACCCACATGAACGACTAAACATAAATATAGTCTAGCAAGGAGGGAGGCAGGAGGATGAGGCAGGGAGAGGGTGATGGATAGGATCTCACCTAACATGCACAATGTGAGGGTGTTCAGCATGTCCCCTGGGTGAAGGGCTGTATGACAACTTGAACTTTACCTTGGAAGTGAGAACAATGTAACCTAAAAATTTGTACCTTCACATTAATTTGAAATTAAAAACATAACAATAAAAGTAAACTCAGAAAAGTAATCAGTATATCTTAAGGAGCCAAGTTGTTCAATAATGAGCAGAACTCCAGTTCTCACTGATAATTGAATTCCAGGCCTTGGTTCAGTACTTTTGAACCAAATCTTTCTTTCTAAATTTGTCCTTCAGTATTTCCCTTCAAATATATGCCTCAGGGCTTGGTGCCTGTGGCTCAAGCGGCTAAGGCGCTAGCCACATACACCTAAGGTGGCGGGTTCGAATCCCCAGCCTGGGCCCGCCAAACAACAATGATGGCTGCAACCAAAAAATAGCCAGGCATTGTAGTGGGCACCTGTGGTCCTAGCTACTTGGGAGGTGGAGGCAGGAGACTAGCTTGAGCCCAGGAGTTGGAGGTTGCTGTGAACTGTGCTGCCACAGCACTCTACCCAGGGGGACAGCTTGAGGCTCTGTCTAAAAAAAAAAACAAAAAACCCCAAAAAACCAAAAAACCCCCCAAATATATGCCTCAGACCCATGGACCATGGGTGCTTTTGGAATGTTCTTACCATGTTCAAATCCTACCTGTTCTTCCATAGCCCATTCAAATCTTGAGTTTCTCTCTTATGCAACTCAATTGGCAGCCATGACACCTTCCCTCCATCATTTCTATGGCACTTTGTCTCTCTCATTATCTATATAAATATGTGGAATTTATATTTATTTATCTCTATATTCCCCATTCTCAATATGGGTCTAGCAGAATGCCTTATATATAAAGTACATGCTTCATATATTTTTTGTGAATAAAAATGACTTTTAATGAGCCATGCATGACATTGATAAAGTAACTTGGAAGGGGCATCAAAGGTCCACAGAGTCTGAAGGCAAAATTCTTTAGTCAAACATTGGTCTAGCCAGGAGGTGTATTTACCACATGTATTATTCAGGGCCAGTTAAATCAATTTGTTAGTGTGTTGTTAATATGTGTATAATGTTTGGCTGCAATCTTCTGAAACAAGGAACTATAAGAAAATCAATATAATTCTTACAATCACTTTTAGAAATCAAGAGAATAGACCTTGCATTCTAGTGCTTCAGCATTTCTCTACCACTCTACACACATAAACGTTATAACAAAAAATGTTTATTTCTATTATTTTTATTTTTAAACAAAAATCCTAGAATTGATTTTGAGTTCTCCCCAATGGGTGCCTTCAGAAGTCTATGGTTTGTTGAAGATCCAACACTGTTCTTTTCTTATACAAGATTAGCATAACTTGAAAACCAGATGTGATCTTTTTTGGCTCTTTGTCTGCGGGAGACATGTATGCCTCTGGGTTATGGAACCACTTCTTTCTCCTGAGTCTCCTTGAGAAATGTTCGAAGATCTGGCTCTAGTATTATCTCTCTCTTTTTATTTTTAATACAGATCTTACTCTGTCACCCTGGACAGAGTGCCATGGCATCATAGCTTACAGCAAGCTCAAACTCTTGGGCTTGAGAAATCTTTTTGCCTTAGCCCCTGGAGGTGCTGGGACTATAGGCATGTGCCACTATTTCTATTTTTAGTTAGTATTTCTATTTTTAGTAGAGATGTAGTCTTGCACTTGCTCAGGCTGGTCTCGAACACCTGAGCTTAAGCAATCCACCCACCTCAGTCTCCCAGAGTGCTAGGATTATGGGCTTGAACCACTGAATTGGGCCTTATTATCTTTCTTTAAACATCAGTACCTTCCTACTGACACAAAACTTTCCTTTGGACAAATTGGTAAATTCACATCTCTTCTGATTTTAAACAGGCATGGATAAGATAACTGTGTTACCTAAGAGTCTAGGTTGGTTAATAATGATCTTGGTGAGTAAGGACATGGTGATTTCAAATCTGGGTGTCTGCCTAGCTTCCTTTGTTATGCATAGAGAGAAATACAAATCTGTGGTCACAGAATAAACTGTTAACCTTCGCTGACCATCTTATAAATGTGGGCCTTTGGTCACAAGAGTGTGAAACAGGAAACCATTGGTAGTGCATCAGTGGTCTCATCTTTATGAGGAAAAGATGCAGAATGTTTAAAGTTGGGATGTGTCCCTTCCCCAACCCTACCTTTCTCCCAGTAGCAAATTATATGCCACGGTATTTTCATCTCTTTTTGAGTACACTACAATCAACAAATTTAAAATGAAAAGTGTGTAGATGGAGCAAGGGTGATTGAAGTAATTCCACTGAACACTTTAGAAATACACTGACAGCTACTGGTTAGGGAAGCCAGTGATTTCTGTTAATTCCTTAGGGGATTCTGTCAGCTGAATCAGAGGATTCCCTAAGAAAGGACATTATCTACACTGGGGTGGAGAGTTCGTTTGATCATGAGAACAGGAAATATTTTAGTACTGGGTTCAGATTGCATCAAGTGGTTTTGTTCTCATCTAAACTGATTCTGAACTAACTAGCTTGACTCTCTTCTGCCTCCAAGTTCTGTTTTCTCTGCAGGATTAGTTAGGCACATTTTCTGAATCTGCTGCTTTATCCTGAACCAGAGGCGGTAATAATCTCAGCAAGAGGTAAAGGAAATAGAACTTCATTATAATACTGCTCTGTTCATAAATGTGATGAAAATGTGAGCCACATTTCACTGGTGGTTTTGGAAAAAGAAGGGTCTAAAGTCAATAGAACCCTGAAAAACATCTCTTCACTTGTCTGTCTTCTTTCTAGGCTATCCACTCCTCCAGAGAAAGGCAACTAGTAACTCTTGCTACTGTATCTCCAATATATTTCTTAGAGCCTGGAACAATAGTGAATATTTATAGAAAGAATAAACTTAGCAGAATAGGAAGATTCATTGAAAAACCTGGAGTGTTCTGCAGGACAAGAAAGGACCTTAAAGGACTTAAATGTCATTTATTAGTTTCTTTTTTTTTGAGACAGAGTCTCACTTTGTCATCCTTGGTAGAGTACTGTGGCACCATAGCTCACAGCAACCTCAAACTCTTGAGCTCAAGTGATCCTCTTGCTTCCTCCCTAATAGAAAACTGGAGGAAAAATAAGTCTTCTCTGTGTTAGTAGAGGCAGCAGAGAGTCTAGATTCAAAACCAATAAGAGTTTGTTTGTGGGAAAAAAAATTTGTTTTTTAAAATTGTCTTCAAAACTCATGTATCAGCTACATCTGCTAATGTGAATGTAATATTTTGAGAAGATTGAAAGGAAGTTGGCATTAAAAAGTGATTACTATCATTCATTTTCCAGTAGACGGATTAGGCAACGCATTTTATAGGACTGCAGGCTGATTTGCCACATGAGACCTAGACCTTCTCTCACCTCCTCTCCAGGTGGGAAAACCCAGTTCCTCTGTAATAGGACAGTACTTTGTACAGCTCTTGTTATAACACTGCCACACTGAAATATATTTTACTTGAACCAGATTGAGATCCTTAATAGAAAAAGGAAAGAAGACTAAGAGTTAATTGAGTTACTATGACAGACACAATGCTGGATTTTTTTTTTTAACATTCTGTATTTTAATTTAATTGTCAGACTAACTTAGTGACATTGATATTATTGTCCCCATTTTTTAGATAAAAAGCTAAGAAGAGGCAAACAGAAACTGACCAGTGCCATGCATCGAGTAAGTGATGTTCCAAGATGAGAACCCGGATCTTACTGACAGAAGATCTCAAGCCCTTTTCCCTCCACCTTACTTACGGGCAGTGGAACATAGTAGCATTGCTTCTAGAAGCAGACTGCCTGGGTTTATATCTCAACTGTGTCTCACAGGAGCTGATAGTGCCTGCCATAGTTAACCGCCAATGAAAAAACAATTATACTACATAACTCATAGGATTGCTACAAGAATTAAATGAGGTGATACTTCCTATTAATCATTTAGAAAAGTTCCCAAGCCATGATCAGTGCTGAGTAAAGGTAAAGTATTTTGGGGAGAACAGATAATAGATGATTTTCTTCTGTATTAACAGAATTTAGCATGATGTATAACTCAATGTTTTTCACTTAGTAAATCCTCAAAACGTGATTGTAGAATTTAATTATATGCTGTTAAAGTAGCAGAATTAAGACAAATTACTAGGTGGCACCTATGGCTCCAAGGAGTAGGGCACCGGCCCCTTATGCTGGAGGTGGCAGGTTCAAACCCAGCCCTGGCCAAAAAGTGAAAAAAAAGATAAATTACTGGAATTTTCTGGAAAATATTTTTATAGTATTCTCTCAACTGTAAATTATCTTTTATATTTCTTAAATCTCCCCACACTACAAATAGTGTGGGGTATTCTCCTTGTTACTCATTAATACCCACAGCCCTCTGTCACCTGCTTTTTGTCAAACACAGCTCTTCAATGTCAACTAATAAACATGGAAAAAATGATGAAATTTGAAAAATTGTGACTACAATAGCAATAACTATTTCAGGCAAGAATTAGCAATTGATGCTAAAGCTGGGGCCAGCATGGTCACTCATGCCTATAATCCCAGCACTCTGGAAGCCTGAGGGGTATGGACTGCCTGAGCTCAGGAGTTTGACACCAGCCTGAGCAAGAGTGAGACTCTGTCTCTAAAAAATAGCTGGGGGTTGTAGTGGGTGCCTGTAGTCACAGCTACTTGGGAGGCTCAGGCAAGAGAATCACTTGAGTCCAAGAGTTTGAGGTCGCTGTGAGCTATGATGACATGTATTCTACCAATGGCAATAAAGTGAGATTCTGTCCCAAAAATAAACAAATAAACAAACAAACAAATAAATAAAATAGACGCTAAAGTGAGAATATGAAGATTTCTATTTTTACATAAGATGTAGAACATGATAAGCAAATGTCATTCCCATTTTAATAATAAGATATGTTAGATAATGTACAAAATCATGAATTTTCTTGAAACCATGAAAGAATTTGAGATTGGTAGGCAAACCAACTAACTACTGGTGAATGATGTACCACTATGAGAAGAGAGGGGAAAAAAGAAATATTTTATCTTTGACAGAACATAGGAAGAAAATATTGCTGTCATGAAAGAAATTAAAAGGAAAACAGCTACAATGGTATCAAATTCTTCAGCACAATATGTGGACTAGCTTAACAATAACTGTGAGAAGGTAGACACAAAGGGAGTTGACCCTAACTAACAAGTTCTTTTCCACAGGCTTCCAGGGGGTATTCACTGAGGCAGCACGGGGGTTCCTTGGGGGCATTAACGTGTAGATGTTCACTGGGGGAAAGGTGCAAATTACCAGTCACTTTCTTGGATCCATGTCTCACGTAAAACAAGTTCTTAAGCCACTGGGGGAGGAGCAACAAACTCTCTAACACCTAGGGCAAAAGAAATGGTCCTCTGCTTGTGTGAAAATGATGATATAAAAGCTGAACATCTCTGAGGAAGAGTAGGAAACCTTTCCTTCCCTAGGACCCAGTGAAAGATCCATTCCTGAGAGAAGAGTAGAATTAAAATATTCCTATTTTAATTCTTGGGCCTGGATTCCTGGAATGATACAAAACAGTCTGCTATAACAGGGGAGAGCCAGGAACCAGAAAAAAAAGGGGGAGCAGGGATGCTGAAAAGTCAGGGTTTCAAGGCTCATGCCTCTATGTAGGATCTGCCCGAGACAGAGGCTAGCTCAGAAGAACCAAGAATCTCATCCTTTCACCAGGAGCTTCCAACTGAGTAACCAGCAACAATAGCCAACCATTGGAGGTAGCCATGGGGTGGAGAGAGAGCCTGTCTGTGGTACAGAATGGGTGAAAGTTGGAGATGGATCAGGGACACTGAGAAAAACCTTCTGATTCCCAGAAACCAGTCTAAGTGCAATATAACATATCCCATCAATGGAGGAACTCATGGTACATTTAGGGTAACAATAGCAAAACCAGTTACCAAATCTGGAAGAACTACTAACTATACTGACTCAACTCAGGAGTGGTATAACCATTTCTAAACAAAAATACTACTTACTTCAGTCTTAACTTTTCTCACAATGTATAATATTCATCAAAAAATGTTATGACCCATACCTACAAAAGCTAGAAGGAATGATGACCCCATTGTCAAGAGATAAGAAAAGCAAGAGAACCAGACTCAAGGATGACTTTGATAGTTGAAACAATCAGACAAGAACATTAAAATAACTATGGTTGACACATTAAAATAATTAATGAAGAAGGAGGATGACATGTATAAACAGATAAGAAATTTTAGAATGAAGATGGAAATAAAAATTAATCCAATGGAAATGTTGGAAATAAAAAGACAAATATGATATCTTGGGGGAAGAATATTGAATTTTTCATTTTTGTTTTCTTTGGCAATAGGGTTTTGTTCTGTCACCTGGACATTAGAGTGCAGCATCATCCTCATAGCTTAGATTCCTGAGCTCAAGTAATTCTCCTGTCTCAGCCTGCAAATAGCTGAGACTATAGGTGCCCAACACAATGCCTGGCTATTTTTTTCTTTTTTTTCATTTTAAGACAGACTTTTGCTTAGGCTGGCTCAAACTCTTGGCTTTAAGCAATCCTCCAGCCTTGGTCTTCCAGATTGCTGGGATTATAAGCCTGAGTCATGATGCCCAGCTGAATATTGACAATTTATAAGTAGACTGGACACAACTGAGAAAAGACGAGTGAACTGGGAGGTAAGGCATATAGAAATTATTTAAACTGAGCAGGGTGTGGTAGTGTGTGCTTTGTGGTCCAGCTACTCAGGAGGGTGAGTCAAGGGGACTGCTTGGAACCGAGAGTTAAAGGCTGCAGCAAGCTATGATCGGATAGATTCTCCAATCTAGGTGGCAGAACAAGACCCTATCACAAGAAAATAAACAAAAAGAAATTATTCTAACTAAAACATAAAAATTAAAAAAGATTGAAAAAGTAGATATACACAAATGGTATTTTGCACACCAGCAATGAAATTTTATAAATTATTGTCATTTTGTTATGGGGGAAAGAGGGTTCTCTTATCAAAGATCTCCCACTCTTCTCAAGCTCTTTATTTCATTCTTTTCACCTTCACAAACCCTCTGATCTTCACACATTCTTTCTTCCATTATTAGACATTTTCTTTACTCAATTATTCCCTTTGCCATCTAAACATTCTTGTAGTTACACTAAAATAATACAAAAGGAAGTACAAATAAACCTTGTGACTCCACGTCCCTCCACCGTTCCCCTCTCACCCCTTCATTACACCCCCTCCCTCGTGTTTGTTCCCAGTACTCCTCCAAGTCAACTCTAGCCAAGACAGCTAAGACAGTGGTTTCTTCTCACCATTGACTTGGCCTCTTAGGAATTCCTTGCCAGCCATCACTCCATCGTTCCTGAAACGTTTGTGGATTCTGCCTTCCTTGACACCATGCATTTCTTTTTCGGCCTTGTGAAAAACTCATTCTCATTCTCGTTTTCTGGCTTCATTTCTCCTACTCAACCTCTAATTGTTGATGTATTCCAGGGTTCATTCTTTAGCTTCTTTCTGTTCTCTGCCTGTAGATTTTTTTCCATAGAAAGTAAGACCTCTATACTATTTACATGCTGAGGTATCCAAAATTTTTAGCAGGGTCCTTGACATCTGTTCTGAGCTCCAAACTTGCAAGCACTGGTAAATTTGTGACATTAACACTCTAAGGATGAATAGATATTTCAAACTTGTTCTATCCCAAACAGAACTACTAATTCTCCTCCACCTTCAGCAAATCTATTTCTCACACAGTCTCCCTCATCTTAGTAAAAGTTACCATCATCTACTTAGTTGCTCGAGCCAAAAACTTAGGAGATGTTTTCATTGCTCTTTTATGCTCACTTCCCACACCCAAGGCTGTAGCACGTGCAATCATCTGCCCTGCCCAAGTACATGCTGAATCTTTCATTTTGCAGCATGTTTATGTGCATCCAAGCCATTTGAACTATTGTATTTAGCATCCTAACGGGTCTTACTGCCTCAAGTTCTGCTTGCAGAGCATGCAATGCATTAAGCTTATATATTTATATATAATATAATAAATGCATCCATACACACACCCCTACATTTATGAAATATACATATACACACACACACACACACACACACACACACGTAAAGCAGATTATGTTGCTTTCTGTTGAAAGCTATCAAATGGTACCTGGAATAAAATCTACATTTCCTACCATGGCCTAAGTTCTATGTGATAGGGATTCTGACTACCTCTCTGGTCACAATTTCTCTCACTTGTCTTCTTGCTCTCTGTATTCTAACATTATTAGCTTTTCTCATTTCTTGAACACAATACTTCCTTGTGCTCCTGCTGGTTCCCTTTTATTCAAATGGAAGGCCCAGCATTTTGTCCCAGAGGGGCTTCCCTGACCATCTAAATTCACATCCTGCCTACACCAGTACAATCTAAATGAGCATCCTGCCTACACTGTACAGCCCTGGTTATTCTCCATGTTCTTGAATATGAGAATGTCAACATAGGAAGTAAGTTGGGCAGGAGAGAAAAGCTACCAGAACATTGTCTCCACTGCAGACTGGCTTCATCCTGATCCCATAGGATCTCTGGATAAAAAAGTCTCCTACAGCATAAATCTACCCTTGAAATAGGAGGGCCTTTTGTAATCCTACAGGAGTCATTTATTGGCCATGATACAGGAATATGGAAAAAGCTAGTGGAGTTGGTTGGCCTCCTGGGCAAGGAGGCTGCCATTGGTCAAGGACACTTCTTTAGAGAAAATGGAAACTGTAGGTGGGCTTCTAACAACACCAACACTCCCGGAAGCTAGAGGGTAGGGGTGGAGTAGCAAAGAGAATACGGACATGACATCAATAGCTTCCATTACACAATGTTCATTAAACTGAACTAAATTATAGATAGAAAAGAATTTGAATGAAATAGTTTCTAAAGCTCTTTTTAATTCTAAGATTTTTATAATTGCTGAGTCTAAAATTGTTGTCTAAGTTTATTCATGATAATTAGTCTTGATAATGATGGTCTGATATGATCTCCTTTTCCTAGACATTCAACTCACATTATGATGTATAGCCAACTAGTGAGCCTTGATTATGTTTTTTAGAATTAATTAGTCCAATAGAGAATTATTTCCAGGTCTGTAATAACACTGACCCACTCTCAATCATCTTGTTTGTTGTACATTCCACTCCACCCTGGTCTTGTGGATCTTAAATGTCACATCTTCTGCAGTGCCTTTCCTTACCATGCTAGCTTAAATTAATTTCTCTCTGTATTCTAATTTATACAAATAAATCAGCACTTTTATAGTATAAGAATGTATACTTTTAAAAACTAGTTTTTTTTATAATCTTTTTTTTATTAGATCATAATTGTGTACATTAATTCTATCATAGGATACAGTGTGTTGCTTCCATATGCAGTTTGGAAAACTCTCATCCAACTGGCTAACATAGCCATCATGTCTTTCTCATAAT
>CAUYQV010095380.1:0-33855 GCA_963574575.1 Galagoides demidoff
TCTTAGTTATTAAGACATTCATACTCTGCTTTTAGAAAGATTCACTTGTACCCTTGTAAGATAAACCATAGAGGTGACCCCACCAATCACCCTCCCTCCACCTACTTACCCCCTCCCCTCCCCTCTCCCTTAGATCTGATATATTAAACAATAAAAGTAAATCATAAAGTATATGTGCACTGTGGTCTAATTTTTGAAAAAAATTACCTAAGTATATACATAGAAAAGTGACTAAAATTACAAAAACATATTTTACATCGTCTTACTATAGTAGGTTTATAATTTTTATTTTCCTTTTTGGCTACTGGTATTTTCTCTTGGTACATAAAACAACATGGATAAACTTCATAAACATAAGATTGAGCAAAAGAAACCAGTGCCAAAAAGGACCTACTATATGATTCCATTTATATAAAGTTCAAAAACAGGCAAAACTAGGTCAGGTGCTCTGGCTCATGCTATAATCCTAGTATTTTTGGGAGGCTAAGGTGGGTAGATTGCTTGAGCTCAGGAATTCAAGACCAGCTTAAGCAAGATCAAGATCCTGTCTTTACTAAAAATAGAAAAACTAGCTGGATGTTGTGGTGGACACGGTAGTCCCAGCAACTTGGGAGGCTGAGGCAGGAGTCACTTGAGCCGAAGAGTTTGAGGTTGCTATGAGGTATGATGACACCAGGCACTCTAGCCTGGGCAACAGAGTGAGAGTCTGTCTCAAAAACAAACAAGCAAACAAATGAACAAACCAAAAAAAGAAAAACAGGCAAAACTAACCAATGGTTGTAGAAGTCCATTAGTGGTTAGTTACCTCTGGGATGAGGGTAGAAGAGGAGTGGGAGAGGGTCTAGCAGGAAGGGGGAGCTTCTAAGTGCTTTAAATATTTTGTTTCATCACAACCTCTTAGGTGAAGGGCTCAATTACAATTTGAATTTTACCTAACAAATGGAAACAATGTAACCTAATCATGTGTATCCTCATATTAAGCTGAAATAAAAAAAATTGTTTCTTCATCTGGGTGCTGGTCACACATGTTGTGTTCACCCACCAGGTGTGTGGAGCTGTAGCTTCATGACATATACACTTTCAGATATAGACACGTTTCTGTTCGTATGTTATACTTCATTTTATAAGTTCCTTAATGAACAAAACATAAAACAACTGAATCCAGAGGCTTCCTCCCATATATTGTCAGGAAGTCTAGAGGAACTAGACTCATTTGGCGGCAGGGAAAGGATATTTCAAACTGTGCTTTCAGTTGTACACTCATCTTTCCTTTGGTGGTAGCGGTGACACAGAGACAACCCTGACCTCATAGCTCCACCTGCGAAAGGGACTCTGGGATCTGCTCCAGGGAGAGAGACACAAACTTACATCATGGAAGGATCCTGACTTATGAACAACAGTATCCTTCGCCATCTCCCTTGACAATACTGTATTTATGATAACTGTGACAATCCAAGTTTTCACCCCATCAGGCTGGCTGTAAGGGGCAATGGGTTGGTGCTGACCAAGGGCAGGCACAGGTGCACTTCCCACGTGGAGCCCACATCACAAAAACAAGTGGAAAGTGGGCGAACTGCCAAAAGGGATGCTCTGTGAAGGCCAGGAGTGTGTATCCTCAGGGCCTAGTGTGAGACATGCCACAGAACACGGGCTCACAAAATACTTTTGAGGAGTGACTATATAAATCCACTTTCAAAAAGAAGAAACTGGGAGGTGCCTGTGGCTCAAAGGAGTAGGGCGCCGGCCCCATATGCTGGAGGTGGTGGGTTCAAACCCAGCCCTGGCCAAAAACTGCAAAAAAAAAAGAAGAAGAAACTATTCTGGCTCAAGTAGGAATTACCATGAATGGAAAAGGAGAGAGAAAAGGACAAAGTAGGGGCAGTGCCTGTGGTTCAGTGGGTAGGGTGCCAGCCCCATTTACTGAGGGTGGTGGGTTCAAACCTGGCCCTGGCCAAGCTGAAACAAACAAAAAAAGCTGGGCGTTATGGTGAGCACCTGTAGTCCCAGCTACTCGGGAGGCTGAGACAAGAGAATTGCCTAAGCCCAAGAGCTGGAAGTTGCTATGAGCTGTGATGCCACAGAACTCTATGACGGCGACAAAGTGAGACTCTGTCTCAAAAAAAAAGGACGAAGTAGGATGGTATATGTGTGAACGATGATTCATGTCTCTGATTGTCCCTTCGTGTTCTTCAACTAAGCTAAGTCAGGCTAACGAAGGCCTGGGGGAGACTGTGCTGCTGCAATGCTTGGTAAAACCAACCAGAAGAACCACCCCCATCCAACAGAAGTATAACGCAAGTCACATATGTAATTTAAAATTCTCTAGGCTTGGTGCCTGTATCTCATGGCTAGGATGCTGGCCCCATACATTGGGGCTGGTGGGTTTGAATTCGGCCTGGACCTGCCAAACAACAATGACAACTACAACAACAACAACAACAAAATGGCCGGGCATTGTGGCGGGCGCCTGTAGTCCCAGCTACTTGGGAGACTGAGGCCAAAAAAATCGTTTAAGCCCAGGAGTTTGAGGTTGCTGTGAGCTGCGATGCCACAGCACTCTACCCAGGGGGACATAGTGAGACTCTGTCTCAATAAATAAATAAACAAATGAATAAATAAAAATAAAAATTTCTAGTGGCTGCATGACAGAAAGATAAAAAGAAACGGGTGAAATAAATGTAAATCATACATTTTAGCACACTGCAGCCAAAACAGAATTTCAATGTGTGATCAATATGAAGATATTTTACATTATTTCCCCATGCTGTCTTTGAAATCCAGTGTGCATTTTACACTTATAGCACATTTCATGTGCTCAGTAGCTAAATGTGGCTTGTGACTATTGCGTCAACAATGCAGGTGTAAGAGGACATCCATTTGGTGGTGATGGTGGTGGTGTATGCGTGTAATGGAGAGGATGAGAGACACTAACTTCGAGCACTTAACACTGGTTCCATCTGCTTCCAAAGTCAGCTGCAGCCCGTCTTTGGTTTCTATAGCTATGCTAGTATCCTTATGATACTCCCATTTTCTGCTTCGGCTGCTTTGAGTATGGCTTCTGTCAGAGATAGCTACAGAGAAAACATGTTCCTGGGCGCACCCTGGTTTACGGGGCACATGCCTGTCAAATAGTAGACAACAAATCAGGTTTATTGCATTTGTAGATCAAGAAATAAAGTTAACAATGAAAATGTGCCACCCTTCTCTTCTGCAGGTTCTTATGTCCCTTGCTGTAGGTTGCATAATCGATTTGTACATCCCTTTTGAGAAAACAGGAACCAAAGTCTAGTTCCAACTTGAAGTATCCCAGGTGCATTTTCGCTGTAAATTCTGAATCAATCAGGAGTTTAATAAGATGCAGGCGCTACAAGTTACCTGGATATTATCCATCGGAGACTGCTGCAATGTAAAAGAAATTAAAATAACAGCCTTTCTATCAGCCAACATACCTCTTGCTTCATCTCAGGGTTTGTCTTCTTGCCAACACACATTTATTTCTGTGTGTCTTTAGTTAAACGTGGAACTGGAGTTTGAAGGGAAATGGGTCGGTGGTTTAACTTTGCTGAGAGAAAAGTAGCAGGCATCCCTGACGTGAAAACACAAATCACTTGATGATTTAAATAAGTTTGGTATTTCAGTATTGTCGTTCATTCCACGGGAGAGGATCCACACAGGCGAGGTGATATCAATGAATGCACAGTTTCATCCCGATGCCAATTTTTCCATGTCACAAATCAGTCAATCTGGATGACCTAAATTGTCTATGCTACCCCTGTTTCTGGGATACCTTTGAGCTTCCTCTGCTTGATGGGAAAGCCTTCTTGTGATTGGGAAGAGAGAGGTAATGAATGACATTAAGAGCAGCTTGGGCTTGCCTGTCAGAACTTCTAGTGCTAAAGGCACACACAGTCCAGTGGGGCTAGAGGAGAGAGGAAGGGCCAGTGGGATACTAGGAAGTATCAGGGCAGAGACAGTCAGGAAGGACCAAAAAGAGCAAGCTCTCCACTATCTCCTGCTGTGAAAATTCTTGGAAGAGCCCTGCATGCATTGAATGTGGGCGGACAGTTGCAGGATATGCTGTAACTCTCGCCATCCAGAGAGGGGTCAGATATTCAGTTAGTGCCTTATAGCACAGGAAGAATGGAATGGTGTGTTATTGCTACATCTGTGTGAGTCACGGGCTTGTAAATGCCTTTATATGCTGCATAGATCATTCAGCACCTGAGTTGGAAACTTGACTGCATTGTCTATACGTGTAGAGTGATTCCTGATTTGCCCTGGATGACAGGGTTAAGCAGGTCATATTTGAATTTTCTGCTTATCCTAATTATGAGTGGGGAGAGAAACTTAGCAAACTTCTAACACAAAAGAAGGACACCTGAGTTCCACCAATAGCTCGTGTGTGGCCTTTGTGAGTTCCTGCTTTTATCTCAAAGTGCCCATTTGCAAAAGAGAGGCAATAATAACCTCCAAAGGACACTGCCCTAAAGTTGATGGGAACACATCTGAGGACCTGTAAACGCTGGAAAGAACACTGGGAAGCAGAGCCATGAAGCAATGAGGGAGCAACGTGAGCACAGCAAGCGCCTAAGTCTGCAGCCCCTGGAGCCAGTCTCTGGGTTTGAACTTGGCTGTGCCACTTACTAGATGTTTACCTTTCAACAGCTGAGTTAACCTCTCAGTGCCTCAGTTTCCTCATCTGTAAATCGGACGTAGTACCTACCTCCTAGATACTATTAAATGAGTTGATGTATGTTAAATGCTTAGGAAAGTGTCTGGCAACATACATATATTAGCAAATCTCATTAATTAAGTATAGCATATTTTCATTTTTAAAGCTGAAAAAGACTGCACAAAGTATCTATTCCTCAGAAAAGCACCTCCTTTCACAGATGAGAAAAACGAGGGCCAGAGACATTAAAATAAATCAATAGAAACAAGTCTGTATAAGCCAGTCAGCTCATTAGCAGAGACAATGACGTTCTGAGCAGAAAGCACCATTAGCTGTCATTACCGGACACTTTAATACCCTTCTGGTATAGTCTTGGGGAACGGTTTCGGCCTTACTCATCAGATGATAGCTTCCAGGTAGACTTTCCTTCTGGGAGACACAGAATGCATGTGAGAACATTTGGCTGGTGGTATATACAGTGCTAGGAGTGAAAAGCCAAAACCCATCACACTGCCTTCTTCTAAAAGAATCTTTTAGAAGAATGAGCTAAGTCCAGAGGCTTCCATGCCTGTAGCCGGGGCTGGGGGGAAGCCTTTGCCGTGATGTGCCATGGCAGTGATGGGTGGCTGGCCTGGCATGCTGCCTGACTCAGAAAAGCTGCGGCCCAGCTGACGGGAGAGTTGGTCTGGGCAGTCTCACTGTTCCCTCGAGACCTGGATCAAGCTCATAGCTAGGGGAAGTGGGGATTAACACAATGTGGTGTCCGAGCTAATGAGTTAGCAAAACAGAGACAGATGGCAATTGAGTAACTTAACTCGCCCATCTCTGTTTGCAGTGCACTCCCACAAGTTTCTCTGTCCTTGAGCTATCTAACTCTGCTCAGGCCTTTCCATCCATCCCAGAAGGTCACAGCCAAAGAGCAATCCTCCTGCAAGAAGAAGAGCTATTACCACTTTCCAAACACAACTGTCAGCCACAGTTGAGGGGTGGTGGAGGAGAGGAGGTCTTTCAGACAGCTTTGAAGAAATACTGACCTCTGGTTCTAGAAGGAAAGCAAAGCTATTTTTAAGGAATTCTTGTTATTGTATATGTAAGACATAATTTCTTATAACAATTTTTTAGAAAGTAGATAGTTGTGTATGAGAATGCTAAAAGGGGGGCATAACTTGCAACTTGGGATTGAAATAAGAAAAGGGAAATTTTATTCTGATCCCCAAACAAGTTTCCTTTAGTCAAATCCATAGACTGTGCAACCATCTCCTTCACAGGAAGGCAGCGGTGGGCCGTAGCCAGACTGTGAAGGTGGCATTTCTACACACTGAGACCAGATATACCAATCTTGCCATTTTGGGAGGCAAACGATTACTTCACAAGTTGTCTACTGTGAAGATAACTGGACCTCTATCCTGCACCTCTTTCCTTTCTCTTCCTCTCTCTCTCCTTTTTTCTTTTTTTGGCTTCTTTCCTAATCATTGTTTCCCACTGGCATTCCCATGACACGCTAGCACCTAGACCAGCCAGGACATAGCTATTTTGGAAAATCCTGCCTTGTACTTTTGTGTGTTGATTCATTTTTAGAATAATCTCTTTAATAATAAAATTCTGCGCATGTAAACAACAGAAGATTTTCTAGAAGAAAAGGAGGTTAAAAAAAATCTTTGATTTATGCATTTTGAAAAAAAGCTTCATTTTTTCCCCCCTTGTTTTACAAGGTAATAAGAAATAAAAAAACTAAGATAAACTTCGTTGATGCAGATGAGTTTTGTTTTTACAAAGTAAAAAAACAGACTCATGAAAAGAAACATTAAGTGGTTACTGAGTTATTCAAGAGAACACAAACCTAAACAGAGGTATTGACAAGGAAGCTTGTGAACAGAAAGTGTCCTCCCTGCTAATGATGTTCGGGGAAGTATTTCTATTCCACTCCAACCCCATGTATGATAACAAGGGGCAGCAAAAGATGCAGGTGATGACCTTGAACACTGGGTGCTGGGAGTAACACTCAGAGGAAACCAAATAGTACATTCTCAGAAGCAAAATTTCATTAGTGTCTTGTCACTTGTCACTCACTGTCATTGGAAATGGACACACCTTCCAACCTTAAGGGTCAGTAACTAGTCACAAACTCCTTGTTAAAAAAAGAAGAATGTCTTGAAGAGGTGAAGCTGGTAAGTTCAGATTCTGGTTTGGTTTACGACCCCCAGTGTGTATATCTGCGTTACACACCACCTGGTTTCTCAGCCTCGGCACTGCAGACACTTTGGGCAGGCTAAGTCTTGGTTGTAGGACTGTCTTGTGCATTATGGGATGCTTAGCAGTATCCCTGGATAGATGCATAGCATCCCTCACCCCCACCACCAGACGTGATGACCAAAATGACTTCAGACATTGTCAAATGTCCTCTGGGGGGTTGAGAACAACTGGTACAGTGGTACACGTGGAAAATTCTGAAAAAGCTCAAGTAAGGGATGTTATGACCATATGGTTGATACTTTAAAAAGTTAATTAGCTTGTAAAATATATTTTATCTTATTTAATGAGAATCCAACTCACATGGATACAGAGATTAAAAATACTGAAAGGGAATTAGCACCAAACTATAAGATGCATTGCTTCCTTCTAATGGGGGGAAATTTAAGAGCAAGTTAAGAATTAATTAATTTTTAAATGAGTGTTGTTTCTTATCAGAAAGAGAGATCAGAGTAAACTGAAAGAATACAATGAACATAAACAAGGCCAGAAAAGAGCCGTGTAACACAACCCTAGTGATTTAATAAGAACTCTCTTCTTGTGTGTCTCCAACAGCCCTTCATATCCTAGGGAGCTATTAGCAGCCCACCAGTAGGGCATGTGGTTTTATGAGTAGCCAGGACACATTTGTGCTCCTCTACTCAGTGAAAGGGCCCATCCAAGTTAAGGCCAGGTAAGTGACTACAACTTGAAAATCTTAACTTCATTAGCATTGGAGAGCAAATCAATTGTATTGAATAGAATTCAGACGGTATTAGGTTGTAAGTCCTGCTGGGGAGGTTGACTTCACAGTAGCAGAGTGCCTGATAATAGTGTCATCTGCAAGAGCTGTTCTTTGAACACTGAATGAATAAAAGAACAAATACATAATATGTATCTGTACTCGATGAGGAGCGCCTTGAGTAGGGTCCTAATTTTTGAGGTTCAAATTAGGAAGTCTGCTCTGTCCTCTCACACAATATCTTTCAGTGCTAGTGTCAAAGATAAAATCATGAGTGAGATCAGAGATTCTCAGCCTGGACAACTCTCTCCTCTTCCCTCTGCATTGCCCCACGGTATCTGTCACAAATGGAGGGATATTACTGGCATCTACCCAATGGGAAAAGGTAGGAATACTGCTAAACGTACAACAGCACACAGGACAGCCCCCCGCACTCAAGAATAATCTGTCCCAAAACATCCATAGCGTCCAGGTCGAGAAATTCTAGGTGAGACAAACCACAGACCAGAGCTAAATACATGGGCAGGATATCTCGGAATGTGCTTTTTGCCAGTCCCTATTCCTGTTCCTCCTAGATCTTTTCCCTATATATCCATCTCCCTTGAGTTTCCTAGTCTCAAATCTTACTTTTTATGCATTTTTCATCCACTGTCAATTCTATCTGATTGTTTCAAAGATAATCTGAGGTAACCATAGGATGGAACAATAGAAACATGGTCAGATCCCCATGCAGGAGAGGTCTTGAGGGGACAGAAACAGAAAAAACTACTTCCTCCTGAAAAAGAGGGAGGGAGTAGAGACTCAACTGGCGATTTCCATGGTACCCAATCTGCTCATGGTGACACTGTTAATGACTCAGGAGAAGAAGCAGTATTATAATCTAGTCCCAGAGAAATTCATGGCTTTTTGACAGAAATTCACCATGATCAATCTAGGGGAATTAGGAAATAAATAATAGTGCTTTAACTTACATTGGTAAGTTCTGGTCAAAGTATATTTCCCAGGGAAATCTATCAGATAAAGTAGAAAGACTGGAATTCTGGTAAGCCAGATTCTAAGAGCTGTGTGACTCTGAAAAGTCACTTACTGTCATTGAGACTTGGTTTCCTCATCTGAAATAAGAGATCATTTCCAGCAGCTGAGTTCTCAATTGGCAGGATAAAGAAAACAGAATATATGGGGAAATGGGTAAGAGTGAAGGATTTGGAATAAAGAGGAAAATGACTCATGGCTTCAAGGGAAGCTCTCTTAATTCAGAAACCCATCAATACATGCCAGGTTCACTGCGTCCACCCTATTGATCAGATCTAACTGAAAGTGACTAAGTGTCCACTTCACTATTTTTATAAGACTCGAGTTTTCGCTCCTCCAAACCAAAGTTGCCTTATGAGGGTGTACACAAATCCAGTTTTTCTTTGTAATCCAAGGGTTCTACCCTAATACTAACATACTGAGAGCCTTGAGATTGACACAAAAGATTTAGGATTACATTTTTAGTGAATGACACCAAGGTGGTGGTGATAGCCAGACTGCTAGGTGAGATAGGGCCCAGACACAGCCCAGAAACTTGGCATTTTTCTGTTTTTATTTTTTTCACCTGATGATTCTTGCTGAGACTTATAAAAGTCAGTGATCCTTCATCCCCCACTCCATCTCTCTGTAGGGAATTATAATATGATTAAATACTCTTAATTATACATAGACACTGGTATCCTGAGGAAACTGATGAAAACATAGGTGTATATTAACTCTCACCCCCTGGGGCCTGCTGGGGGACGGACCGCAAGTCTTGGCTTTTATCCTGGAATGAGAGGGCATTCTGAGACCAGGTGTGTGGTCAGTTAATCACACGTGTTTCAGTTTGGCTGGGTGAATATGTTCTCCAAGTTCATGTTGGGTCCATCAGACATCCCTGGCTTTTTAAATAACCAACAACTCCTGTCAGAGAGGAATAATTGGGAAGGAAAGTAGCCTCCTCCTTGGTCAGGCAGAGCCAAATAATTTTACACAGTTCCCAGAAGCCACTTAGAGGCACAATTTCAGCACAAGGACATCTCCAGAAGCCCGAGGCTTTAAGAGAGAGGCAATTTAAGAGAATGGCAGCAAAATAAAGTTCCAGGATTTCAGGAAGTGGTTCCAGGAACAATGAATATATAAAAATGAAATGGGATCACTTTTTCCGGGCAATCTACTTTCATACACAATGCAATCTTAGGACAACGGCTAGCATTTGTGAGTATGTGAGAACACACTGTTTGCTTACAGTGACCACAGCAGCCACCGAGGGCGGAAGAGGGTGTAAGGATCCCTTTGTGACCAACAGCTTCAGTCTTCACCCTGCTATCACTTCACCACACCCATAGAAGTCTTGCTTACCAGCCCAGCAACAGCTGTCTTGATTAAAATGTGATGTCCCTGCTCACTAATAGTTCTCTTGGGAAACAGATGGCAAGTAGCCAAACCACACTATGGGAGGAGCAGACAGCCATCTCTCCCCTTTCCATCCAGACATTTCCTGACCACAGAAATTGTCTTCTCACCAACTTTTCTGCTCTCCATCCCAACCTACTCCTTCTGCAAGCTATTATTCTGTCCTACCTCACACAGAATGCATACATCTGGTGTGCCTCTCCACTTACTCTTCATAGACCTCCATCATTCCTCTGCTTGATGGAAGGAAGATTTTTCAGTTAACTCCAGGCAAAGTGATACCACTTCCCACGTCCACTCTGAGGCTGAGGACACCAATCATAGGAAGGTGGAAGCCAGAAGGGGGATTTCCTTTGCGGGCCGACCAGTCTACCACCCCACCACCAACCCAGCAGTTTCCTCTTCTTTTCCACTTAAAGCCCGTGGCAGTCTCTGAACAAATCTGATTGACTTGAAACCTCAGGAGATGTTGGCAAAAGTCTGTGCAGTAAAAATTATCTCCAATGTGTAAAGTTTAAATAGAGGGACAACTTTTTTTTAAAGATTTATTCATCCATTCACTCATCATCCAATAAATATTTATTGCGTCCCTTTATGGAACATGAACTAGACTGGGTGAGACCAGCCAGGTCTTTTAGTAAATAACATCATGTGACTTATGTCAGGCTGAGCAAGGTCTGGCAATGTCAGGGTATCCTTGAGTGAGAAGTTCTACTTACGGTTTCCTGGAACAATTAACAGGGAAGCAGCACATATGGCAAATAGCAGTTACCATTATTGGATGAAGAAGCATTGGTGGGAAGAGTGAGTTAGAAGACAGGAGGGAAACTCCCTGGGCCTAAGCGTTCTCCTCTGTTAAGTGAGGATCCCGCTACCTGCTTCATTTACGGGATGAGACGGCAGGGCAGGGAAGATCAAGAGATAATGCATATGAAAGCTCTTTGTGAATTATAAAGGTAGAATGCATGAACTGCTATTGTGATTGCTCTGTCCTGTGATGACTGATAAGAGTTGTATAGTCAGCCCTCCATATCCTAGGCTCCCCATGCCCACATTCAAGGTGGATCAAAAATATTTGGGGAAAAAAGCAATTTAAACATACAGTAATAAAAATAATGCAAATGTAAAACTACAGTATAACAACTATTTACGTAGATTTACATTGCATTAACTATTATAAGCAATCTGGAGATGATGAATCATATGGGAGGATGTGCATAGGTTCTGTGAAAACACTACCCCATTTTATATAAGGGACTTATAGTGTGGGGATCCTGGAACCCGTCTCTTGCAGATACCAAAGGACAGACTGTATATCCCTTCACTTCCACCAAGACAGAAAACTTTACAGAGGACGGTGGTCTCAACTAACCAGGTCAGTCACTAATAAACTAAATGATTTGAGTCTTAAAGAGAAAAAGAAGGAGCTATTGGAGAAACATGCTCTTTTATAATTTAATATATAGTAACTAAAAACAGAAAATGCTTCACTTATATCAACAAAAGAAGCCTATGTATTAAAAGATGTACTGAAGTGGTTCAAAAGTAATTAGGCTGAGTAGGATGAGGATAAGAAAGCTAAAGCTCGTATTTTGTCCTACCTCTATCAGTTTATGAGTAGAAGGAAACAGTTCAGTATTCTCAAAATGGAGTGATATAGGGAGTTCTTTTAAAGGCGAAAAATTATTTGAAATCTCCAAAACACATATAAAAACCTGAGTCTAAGAGATCTTAGACCAAGTTTCAGAATCACCAACTTAACAATTTTTGAAAATGTCTTTCAATTGCAAAATATTATCTTTATAAATTTAAAAAATCTTTTAAAGTAAACATAGAAAAAATTTAAAATGTCATGGAACTTGAAGACCCTGAGAATCCACAGCCCCTAATTTGAGAAGTACTGATTTGCCTTTGCCCTTTCCTTTTAGGAATGAAGGGACCTGGGCCTGTAAAGACAGTGACTCCCCTTAGCCACACAGAAGGCTATTTGCAAAAATGAGCCACAAGCCCTGACTGCCTGATTTCTAGAGCAGAGCTTTCTCCTGTAGACAAGACCTCGTCTGTTTGTGGCAGAGCTCACTATCTGCTCTAGACAGATACTGGTATTGTGCTAGGCCTGAGACGGGGAAGCAGATGGAGGCGAGGACTTTGGAAGGGGAAGTGACGTGGGTGTGGCAGATGCAGAACCTCACTGCAGCAGGGTGAGCAATTGGAAAGGAAGGTATTTCCAAGGCTGGGCGCTTCTGCTCATCATTGAAACAAAGAAATGCTGGGACGAAAACACAAGCAGTTTTAATAGCAGGAACATTTCTGCCTAACAAGTTTGGGCAGAAAAGTAGGAAGAATATGGTTGTGAGCTCAAAACTGGAGAGGAACTACAAAAGGTATGAGGCTATAATTCAGGGTGGCCAATTTAATCAGCTCACATCCACTAAACACCCACATACACATGGTGCTTTACAACAAACCCCTTCCCTCTATCTGAAGCATCCACAGGCCTGTTTTAAATGGGCCACCCTGTACATGTTGGGAATCTGGCCAGGGTGTTAAAGCAATTGCTCCCCTTCCTAAGAAAAATAGGGCAGATTTTTAGACAACCACAAGTAAAGGTTAAAGCCTCTGGGTTTACATCCCATCTGAAAGCTGGGAAGGACTTAGGGAATCTTTTTTCCAAGAATCTGTTTGCAAAGCTCAATAATATATTAAACCCTTCCATTTCAGACCAGTAACATCCTATACTATTGACATTCCCAGACTTTTACCCTGCAATTTCCCTGGGTGCATTTCCCCTCTTTATTGGAGCTGAATTCAAGCACTTTATGAATATTCCCACATAATGACTGAAGCATTATGACCCTTGAGTTATACATAATTAGCCAATCAATGATTCTGGTTACTTCCGGCCCTTGAATAATGAACTCATTGTAACTACAGAAAGCATGTTCTTACCATTGCCTGTTTAAACTGCCAAGAATATTTTCAGCCTTACTGATTTACCAAGCAACTTTTGATTGCAATCTGATGAGAGTACTGACGAGGCCTGTCCCCTTGACGCTCCCCAGGAAGTGGGCCTAGTGAGCTTCTGGTATTCGGTGGTCTCTTAATACCAGGAAGCATGCAACACAAGTCATCCAACTGAGTCCCTGCCCAGCTGGGTTGACAGGTGCTGTGCTTTTTCTAAGAAATCTGATACTTCCAAAGATTGTGACTCACACAGAGGGCATCGGTACATTAGGAAAGACTGTAAAACTCCCCTGACATCAGACCATTTTCCCTTAACTTTCTCATTCTTCCATGATGACATCCACTGGAAGACACAAGGAAGCTAAGAACAAGACTCAAGGTACAAAGCACACAGGAGGTGCTCAACTAACAGCTACTGGGTGGTGGGGTTCTTTGTATTTTTGTTTGTTTGTTTGTTTTGAGACAGAGTCTCATTCTGTCTCCCCAAACTAGAGTGCCATGGCCTCAGCCTAGCTCACAGCAACCTCAAACTCCCGGCTTTAAGCCATCTTCCTGCCTCAGCCCCTTGAGTAGCTGGGACTGCAGGTGCTCTTCACAATGCCCAGCTAGTTTTTCTATGTTTAGTAGAAATGAGGTCTCACTCTTGCTTAGGCTGGTCTTAAACTCCCAAGCTCAAGGGATCCTTGGCCTCTCAGAGTACTAGGATTATAGGTGAGAGCCACCGTGCCCAGCAGTTTTTGTTTTTAATCTGAGTTAGTTTTGATGTGTGTTTTGGGGGAGGAAGGTGGGTTGAAGAGGATGTAGATACAAAAGGAAAGACAGGATGGTTTGTTGGCCGTAGCTCTGCACATCTCCAAAGATGTGAGCAAGGAAAAATAGGTATTTTTCAGAGCAGTTAAGTGAACAATCATAAATACTGTAAAGTGATAAGCTTGCTTTAATAACACCCTCACATTTTACAAAGTCCTTACGTGGCTCCAGCAGCTTCGCATCAATGTACAGGCAATAAATGGCAGGTGGCTTGTATGTATGTCCCTCTAATTCAGGAGTAGGTTTGAAGGTGGTGGGTCCCTAGGAGTCCTCCAGCTTAATAAATAGGATATTATCAATATTCTAGAAGCTTCTTACGTGATCGTTTTCCAACAGCATCATCTTCTCTCCTACCCAGAGTTAACCTTTACCTTAAACTTGGTGATTTTCATGCACGCTATTGTCAATGCTTCAAATATCCTACCAATTTATATAGAATAAAGCTCCCCAAGTCAATATAAGGGATACATTTATTTTTAACTGAAATTAAATCAGCCAATTCATTAACTCATTCAACAAATGTTTACCAAGTGCCTAGTACATACCAAGCAAAGACTTAGGTGCTGGAGAAACAGCCATACGCAAGACAGATGTGGTCTGTGTCCTTATAGCCTAGACAAGCAGAGTTACACAAGTGATAGCCGTAATTGTGACGAGAGCTCTGTGGGTGAGATAAAGACTTCTCTGGCTGGACATAGAACTTTCAGCCCCGGCCCAAGAGCAGACCCGTGGTCTGGGAAGGAGTCCCTGAGAAAGCACCAGGGAGGAAAATCTGAGGCAGAAGGTTCGGCATAATGATAGACACAGGTGTCAACGAGAGAACGAATCTGTGACTTAACCATTATAGTTTGTTTACTGGACACAAACCTTCCAAATGAGAAATACAACACAAAGTGAAAAGTTTGGAAGCTACTGCTCCAGAGTGCCCTGCTGGCCACTGGTGCTGGGAAGTGGAAAAGAGAGTATTAAGAAAATTCAACTTCAGGGTGGGCTCTGTAGCTCAGTGATTAAAATGCCAGCCCTGAACACGAGGGGCAGAGAGTTCGAACCACCCAGGCCTGATTAACAAATAATTAAACAAAAATAATAAACTTGGAAAAAAAAAACCCAGAAAATTCCACTTCACCATGACACACAAAGAGATTAAAGAACAGGTCCTTGTACCCTGGCTCCTGAAGTGCTATTTCCTGAGATCTAGCAGCAGACCTGTCCCCAAGTTTAAGCAGGGTAGTGCTGACTTTTGTTATTGAAGCAGTTGCATCTGCACTAACCTTTACAAATCATGACTGTGTCAGTTTTTCCAAGCAGGAGAAATAGATGGAAAGCCAGGCCACATCTTAATAGGGCCCTGGTGAGCTAATGGGTGTGATTATTTCATTGTCTCGGATTCACGCCAGGCCGGGCTCATCAGATACAGGCACAATCCAGGAGAAACATGACCTCACTTTCGACATGGGACTGTGCATTCATATGCCAATAGGAATTTAGCGATCCCTCAGCGCAGGTAAAACTGAGCTCTTTACAGTTCCAGCTAATGAGAAGCATACCAAAGTTACCTAAAACAGTAAAGCTAATATTGACATTAACATACTAGATACTGTTAGGGTAAGGGAAGCCAGGAAAAACTTCTGAGACCATCTGTGCTAAGTGTGTCACATCTATAATGAGGCGTGTATTTAAGATAAATTGCCATCTCTTTAAATGATTAAGTACCAGATTTATGGAAAGCTATAACCCTACCAGGACCACAGGGTTGTTAAGTGGTTAGGGCTAGAAAGGTGAGAATCTCAAGATTTCGGTTGTACCACAAACTGCTGACTTGCAAAGTCTTTGCCAGGGTAACCTCTGTGCCTCAGTTTTCCCAACAATAAGAAAGCTATTCTATCACTTATCTCTAGCTTTGAGATGAGCATGAGTTTTGCAATAGAAACATACATGCATTCTCTGACTTGTTCTCAGAATCTTCTCACTGTATGTCAACAACCATCGGAAGATACCACGAAGCATGACACCAGGTTCAATGTGTTCTAATGCAGCTTAGAGCACATTTACTCATTATTCATTCAGTACATTTTTTTTTCTGGGCACCTACTATGTGCCAGACTTAGACCCTGTACTATGGACTAGGGATATAACAGTGATTAAAAACAGACTCCTTCTGCGCTCCAGTGCAGCTTTGCATTTGCTGAGGGGAAGTGCCAAGATTGTAACTCCTCTGTAAGCTGTGCAATATTGGACAAGTTACTTAATTACTCTGTTAAGTTTCATTTCCTCATCTGTAAAATAAAGATACTATAACCCGTCTGGTATGTGAATGTGCCTCAAACTACATCTCACACGCATAAAGTGTCCAATAAATATTGGTTCTTTCCCTCTTTCTAAATCGCAAAGAAGATAATGCTTACAGAGTTTCAGCTCTTCCAATAAAAGATGCTTCACAAATGCAAATGACAAAGCCATTCTTATCATTGACTAAATTACATAGTCAGTGTGGTATAGTGGAAAGATCTCTGGCTTTGGAAACAGGAGACTATTGGAGCCTGGAGGTAGAATCTTGACTCTCCAGCTTACCTAGATATGTGGCTTTGAACAGGCCATTTAAATCCCTCTAGGCCTCTCTGTCCTCATCTGTACAAGGGCAATGATAGAGCAGTTTGGAGGATTAAATAAGATAATAAATGCAAAATACATAGGTACTCAGTAAACAGTGGCAAATGACTCAGTGTTGAGCAAGTAACGGAGATACAAACACATAATACACACCCATAGTTTCAAAGAAGCTGCACTGATGAAAATATTATAGTATTAATTGCACTTATTTTCATTTACTTGTGAGATTCACAGAGATACAAAAGCAGGTACCACTGCCTTAAGAATGGAATATATCTTAGCAAGATTCCTGGAGTGAAGCTGTGAAAAGGAACATGAAAAGGAAATATCAACACTTTAAAGAGGGAAAAATGTTCTGTTTGCTATTTCAGGGACTTCAAAAGAAAAAAAGGTTTTTCCCTCAATTTTATTGTTTCTTCTTAATGACTTAAAAGCCCAACTTTTAAATTTTCTAGCTATCAGAATACCAAGCAAGGATCTTAGAATATCAGAATTTCAGTTAACCCCAGCAAACTAACAGCACTTGAGTAGAATCCAAATATACGTCAGAGAACACGGTACATAAATACTATCTGTGAAGTCCTATAGTTAAACTCTCCTTCCATAGCACAGACTGTTGGGTCTGTAGTACATGCACATTTGGGAGTCAGGAGTTCTTTCACGAATGTAAAAGAAGCATAGGGTGAGTGTAGATGATGATCAATTTTGTTTGGAGTGTTCTCTAAGCAGCATAGTAAGGGACAGAAAGAGTTGGGCCAGCCTTGTCTCTGGGAGAGCTGGGAGATATGCCTCAAACTCCACAACTTCAGCCAAGCAGGGCATCCTGGAAAAAAGCAAAAGCTGATAGTCTCCACCCTACCATGGAGTACAGACAGGGACAGAGGAGTCCTCAGAGGAGATTTACTTGACACAGCTATTGTTCCATCCCTGTTGTACATCACCGACTAGCAGAACTAGCAGCCAAATAGGAAGTCCTTTCTTTTTGCTGGGCTATCTGTTGAGTAAATAACCAAATCTTGACCTTGGATATATTTCCTCGTGATGTCATTAAATCATGAAATCAAAGTCAGTGGTGGCAAAACATAAAGATTATCTATTTCATATCTTCTCCAATTTCTAACATCACTTTTCCTTTCTTCACTTTCTGCTGGCCATCTCGTGTCTTATTTCACCGAGAAAAGTGAATCCATTAGAAGAGAATGGCCTCATCCCCATCACCCAATCTACTGACCTGCTGACCTTTATACTCACGTAGTCTGCCTTCTTTTCTGTTCCAATGGATGAGTAGCCCTGATTCAGCCTAAAGCTAGCCCAAAACGCATGCACCTGTGTCCCAACCCCTTCTTGTATGATCGAGATCCTTTATTTATGGTTATTCGTATGTTTCCTTTCTATTGCATCATATATATCAATATAAAAACACAAAGTAAAACAAATGCCCGCCTTAAAACAGAAAAACCTCTATTTTACTCCTCCAGCTCCACTCCATTTTCACTGTTACCATTTGTAGCAAAACACCTTAAAAGAGGTAGCCATGCTGTTTCTCTTTTTACCCTACTCCAGTCCGGCTTATATCCCCAACACTCTGCTGAAACCACTCTTATCAAGGTCACCATTGGATGTATCTCATCAAATCCAAGAGTCAATTCTCCCTCCTCATCTTACTTGGCCCCTTAGCAACACTGGGGCTAGCTCCTTCCTTCTTGAACTATTTGCTTCACTTGGTTTCCACAAAAGTCACACTCTTAGGGATTTCTTCCCACCTTATTGCTCCTTCCAGGCTCCTTTGCAGGTTTCTCCTCCTCTTTTCTACCTCAAAATGTTGATGTACCTCAGGATCAGCCCTCTGCCACATTCCTGACTCCAGCTCAACCCACAGTCTGTGCTCTAGGCGAATGTTCTCCGCTGCCTTGATAATTTCCACTTGCATGACATCTCATGGTTAACCTTTCCAGGACAGAATTCTCAATCTGATCTCCTATCCCAATCTGCCTTTCTCCCCAACATTCCTATGTCTTTTTGGCCTAAATAACTCCAGGGATGGAAAAAATAACACTATTCTTAGAGTTATTTAAACCCCAAAATATAGAGATAATTCTTGATTTTTTTATATTCATATTTCACATTCAATCTATTTGCAGGTCTTTAAGCAATTTCTTCAAAATTTATCTTGAATCTGACTACTTCTCATTCTCTACCACAACACTCTGGTCCAAGCCACCATGATCTCTTCTGGATTAGTGTCATGTTTCCTGACTGGTTTCTCAGCTTTCATCTGCTCCTCTTCCATAGCCCTCTTATAGCAGGCCAAATAATCTTTCTAAAATGTAAATCAAGTCATGTCCATCCCTGGCTTAAAACTTTGCTTCAGGCTTAGAATAAAATCCAAAATATTTACCTGGCTTTATAAAGCCAGCTCTGCCTAACTAACTTACTAGACTTACTAGTGAATATAAAACTAGATACACAAAGGAACTTTAAAATTATTAGGCACTATAAGGAAATGTTGTTTTTGCTATCATTATTATTGGATCAGTTGCCTCTGGTAAAGAGTTTTAAATATGTCTTCTAAATGTAAACTGTAATTCCTGCCACTGGCTGTATGTCACTATAGACAGATTGTGTAACTGGCAAATTCTTTTGCTTGTTAATAGGTTCACTCATTATCCTCCTGTTATCTATTTAACTTTGCATTTTTCCCTCCTGGGTGTGACTGACCCTCCAGGAAAAAGTAGCTATGTTACGCTATTAACCCTGGACACAAGGCCAGTCGAAAGCCATTTCCATATTCTGTGAGAGAATCATCCTTTCCAAACTTGTTTGTGCAACATAAAATAAAAGATATACACACATATATATCTATATACACATATGTATATATATAAAATACAATAATATATGTATTTTTTTTTTTTTGAGACACAGTCTCACTCTTTTGCCTAGGCTAGAGTGCCCTAGGCATTAGCCTAGCTCACAGCAACCTCAGAATCCTGGTTTTAAGCTATCCTCTTGCCTTAGCCTCCTAAGCAGCTGAATCTATAGGCACCTACTATAACACCTGTCTAAATTTTTCTATTTTAAGTAGAGATGGGGTCTCGGTTTTGCTTAGGCTGGTCTACAACTCCTGAGCTGAAGGGATCTGCCTGCCTCAGCCTCCAGATGCTAGGGTTACAGGCATGAACCACTGCACCCAGCCAAGAAAGATAATTTTTAAAATCTCATATTGTATATGGCATTTGGAGTCCAGAAATGACTTCTGTGTGATCCAGGAAAATGACTAGGATGTGGTCTCCTATTCAACCCTTGTACTGAGCTAATTGTTATGATTATTCCACGCATCACTTAAATGCAAGAGGCTCTGGAATGAAACCTGGCAGCCAGAAACAACGTACAATGTCTAGGGAGGGAAAATGAAGAATGCGGCACCTATTTTAGTTTGTGAAGGAAGAATGTCATTGACCAAGTTGCACCAAAATTCCAAAGCCAGGCAGTTAATGTGCTTTCCCTTGAGGAACATAGAACCCCATTTTCACAATTTACCTAAGAAGAAATCATGGTGTGACCAGGGGAGAACTTGCGAGGTTTAGGGCAATGCTTTGTGGTGACTAATACCACTTCCTGAAGACCCTAATTTCTCTTTTTTTCTTTTTTTGCAGTTTTTGGCTGGGGCCGGGTTTGAACCTGCCACCTCTGGTGTATGGGGCCGGCACCCTACTCCTTTGAGCCACAGATGCTGCCCTGAATATCCTAATTTTTTGAGGGAGGATTTCTACAACTCAACTCAGTGGACCCAATCTGTGCAAGAGCCAGTGTTCTGAGGAGCAGTGTGCCCAAGCTGACACAACACCAATGAGATACTGATGGTAGATTCCCAAATGGGTTTCCAAATTTTACTAATAGCCAAACCCATGGACACCAGGCTATTTTCCTTAAGTGACTTTTTTTTTTTTTAATGAAACATCAATAAACACACAATCTGTGGATTTAAACAGTGAGCCCAGTGGGTGATATCAGTGTGAAACTATGTCACTTCTCTCAGGAGGGATGGATCACCTGGCCTCCTCAGTACGAACAGGTGCTGGCTGCAAGGAAGCGACCTGGGAACTGGCTGAACCCTACAGCCAAGGGACTCAGGAAGGCTGGTTTTTTGTTGTTGTTTTTCTCATGTGCATGTGTGAGGGGGTTGCCATCTTTCTGCACACACATAAGAACTCTAAAAAAGAAAAAAACACAAAAGCAAACAAAAGCTTCCAGCAGCTACCTTTAAAATCCAAACTTAACTTTATAGTCATACTTGAGATGTCTGCAGCGAACTTCACTTAGGCTTATACTTCCTCTTCCCTTGCAATTTTTAGATTGTCCATCTCAAGTTCACTGCTCTGTTTCTTTTCTTTAAGCAGCAGTGGAGTGTTTACTATTTGGGGACTTAGGTATGACTTTCTTTTATTAGGATGTCAGGTGATTTCTCTCATTCACCACTTTAAAGGTAAAGAAAAGAGGCAAAAGCAGCAGGCTTGATGACAGGTCTGAGCAGGTGTCCCCCCACCACTGCCTTACCGCAGGGTGCTGGCCGGGAGCAGCTGCTGAGCAGTCATAGCACAGCAGGCTGGGCAGCCATGACTGACCACTCCGAGTCAAGTGCAACATAAAATGTGCTGGCCACCTTTGGATGGAAGCACACAGATGTGGTGGAAAAACAAATAAAGAATGGAGCACTTGTACTTTATAAGAAGAAAATCATAGTCAACGTCTGAATCAAAACAAATATGAAAGCATTCAAATATTCTGACTTTACTTTGGCAGGTGGGCAGAAGATTTGGCTGCGGTGGGTGGGAGAACGGAGAATGGAGAGGATTGGGGCTTTGCTACATACTGGCTGTGGGATCCTGAGGAACTAACTTCTCTGAGCCAGTTTGCTCATTTTGAAAACACAGGTAAAACACCTGCCTCACAGGTTTCTATAAAAATTGTAGGAGAAAACTGAAAATATATTCAGGCACATGACTGAAGTTAGTTCCTTTCCTGATCAGCTTGTTCTGCTTCCTAGGGGCACCGTTACTAGCTTTAGTAATATATTCTAAGTAATAAAATACCACCTCTAAACTCAGTCAGCAATAAATAAATAGCAAGATTCTGCTAATTCCTTTTGGCATCCATCAGGGGTCTGTATGTATTAAGATAAGAATCAATCCTAGAATATTCTCCCACAACCTCTTCACTGCTATGTCACTGCCAGAAGTCTCAGAAAGTCCGTACCCATAAAGGTACTTTCTTTTTTGAGACAGAGTCTCAAGCTGTGGCCCTGGCTGGAGTGCCGTGGAGTCATAGCTCACGGCAACCTCCCACTCGGGCTCAAGCCATCCTCTTGCCTCAGTTTTTCTCTTTATAGTAGAGACAGGGGTCTCACTTTTGCTCAGGCTGGTCTCAAACTTGTGAGCTCAAGCAGTCCACCTGCCTCGGCCTCCCAGAATGCTAGGATTACAGGTGTGAGCCACCGTGCCCGGCCTCACAAAGATACATTTTGTTCCAATGTTATGTTTTTTTTCCGGAAGTTTTCTCTCATTTCCTCTTTTCTACTCAAGCTGTGACACCAGCAGTTTGTCTCTATTTTAATAATCCCATGTCTTCAAGACCCCACAGAACTGCTTCCTGCTCCTTGTCTTCTAAGAGAAGAGTAAGGATTTTAGCCTGCATCTTTTACCTAGGCCAGGTTAAATTATCCACTTAGCCTTCGTGCATAACCTTCTCAAATGCTGTGCCCTCCGCCTGGAATAGTCTTCTCTATTTCTCTGTCCTGTCACCACCTTTAGTCGCCTTTGGACGTTCCCACTCCCGAGGAGTCATGGCCCCTCCACGCAATCCTTCTATCTTCACAAACTTGCATTTCCAACGTCTGCTCATCAGTCTCGCTCTGCTTTATGCTTTTTTATATCTTAAATATTGAGTGAACAAAGAGAAGAATAAATAAACAAATAAGGATGTTCTCAGCTTTTCAGATGGCTCCTTACAACTCACACATGAGCTTACAGGCCTTCATTAAATCTTAAAGTCCTCAGACTCCACTGTGAGATATAGGAAGGTGAAGAGTTTTCTATTTCACAAGTTTATTTAATTTGGTCCCAGTCAGGGGTGTCCAAACAAGTGGGGTCTTTTTTACTTATCTGTGGTGTTGGATATCACAAAAATCATGTACAAACCTTTTTTCTTTTTCTTTCTTTTTTTTTTTTTTTTTTGCTCATCAGCCTTCCTTAGTGTTTGTGTATTTAACGTGTGGCCTGAGACAACTCTCCTTCCAATGTGAGGCAGAGAAGCCAAAAGGTTGGACATCACTGCATGACGAAGATAGTGAGTATGAAGCCCAGTTTGAAAAAAAATCATTATCATCTTTCAGCCCTAATAACATATTTCCTAAATAGCTTTATGAAGTGGCCATTTGCAGGGGCTTTCAGGTTGCCCACCTGTCAGACTGGACCACGCACAATTACAAGGATTCCACGGTAGTCTATGGGCCCTTTCTACATTTTATAAAGAGCACTTCAAAATGCTCTGAAAAATCTGTTATGTCCTAAAGCTCCTGAGAGTGAAATGTTACAGTTGGAAGCTGCCTGAAGCTCATTTATACACTAAAGTTATTAATCCCCTTCTTATATGTTTGATATAAGCCCGAGGGCACTTGGGAGGGTGATCCAATTACCCAATTCAGAGAATTGCCCTTTTCTTTCAACCAAGTTCAGAGCTCTGAATTTTTGTTCCACCAATGACTTTTTGTTTCAGTCAAACAAGGTCACGGAAGAGGCCAATATCTGCCAAGGCCAACAGGGGTTTCATTTACATGCCCACTAATGCGAGCAACATAAGAACCTCTTGAGAGCATTAAACTAGGGTGTGGGACAACAAGCCTGTTATTTATTTACCAGCTCCCAAAGCCACCACTGCCAGTTTCTTGCTATTCAACATTTTTGGTTGCCATTTTGGATTCAATGAAACTCTCTTCTGTGCATCTGGGAGACACGGTGGGATCTGTCAGGAGGCAAGAAACCTCTGGGGGGATGCTCAGGTGGGCCCCAGAGGAAGGCTGCGGTAGTCCACAGACATGAGGGAGACTAGGGAGAGTCTGTAGCTACATGAAGTCAAACATCCCCAAAATTAGCTTATTAGCGACTATAGATAAGGGGTTTTCAGTCTGCCACCTGTCACAGACTTCATATTAGTGACTTTCATTTATTTATTTTTGTTGTTGTTTCCTTTACAATGAATACAGAAGAATGAGTCAGTATAGCTTTAACTAAAACTGGGACACTTTTATCATGGCCAGAGAGAAGATAGTCTGTCTGGCCAATGCCCTGTCACTGTCTGAAACATAGGCTATCCATTAGAATTGACTATGGTATGTTTGTTACTTGAAGCTGATGATTAGTACTTCAGTTATAAATAAACATTTCACAGATGGTCCAGAGAATAAGGTCACATGTCACTCCATCTATCAAAACTTGCAAGACTTCCACTTTAGAATTATGAACAATTAAAAATCACCCTAAAGTTGTTAAGAGAAGAGTTAATCTTTGGAAAGTTCATTAAACTCAAGGATAACCAGTTATCAAAAACAATGTTTCTTTAATTTACCAAAAAGTGGTATTAGTCTTCGAATTGCACTGTCTTTGCAATAATCAATTGAAACATCTGAAAAACTCTCATACCTGACTATTTTACAAACGTATTCAAATTATTACTGAAAAAAGGTGAGGAAATTAAAAGGGAAATGAAAAAAATACTATATTCTTCTAGTGCTCCAATCAAAAAGCCAATAATTTTTGAGTCTGATAAGCCAAAAAGGTGCTAAATTTTATATACAGTGGGAGATGTGATTTACAAAAAAGTAGAGGAAGAAAAGATGGTTTAAATATATAATTTAGACAGTCGTATAATTGACACAAATGTATTTTTCTAACACATGCCTCTTGAATGAGAGAAAAAATGATGTCTTGATTCCTTTTATTTAAGAACATGGAAAAAGTCTTGGTAGATTACACTGATTAGGTAATGATGTGGAAATTAAAGGATCTGGGTTTTAATCTCAGACCTTGAAGTTAATTCATCATGTGGTTTTTGGGAAAGACTTTAATCTGCCTAACCTCAGTTTCTCCTGATAAAATATACAGATGGTATGATATAGGTCGATTCACCAAATAGAAAGCCTTTACAGATAATGATGCTCGCCCATGAAAACGGGAAGGTTCAACTATCTTTGGCAGTTTGAAAACCTAAAACACCAGACAGAGAGCAGTAACAGGATAGTTCTTTGTTTTCTAGTGGCATTATCAGGGCGTGGGGAGAAATAAACTCAGTTATTTCCTCATCAAACAGCTGAATCAGGCACAGAACCTGCCTACTCCTTATTCTCTAGACAGGAATACATTCTTTCTGCATAGTCCCCTGAAGCTCTGGCATTAAAGTGATGGTCTATTCTGGGGCGGCCCACAATGGACTCTTTCCTCCTGGCTCCACCACTGTCTCTCTGCTGTGTATCCAGACCCAGCTACACAGTTTCCAGTACTTTCTTCAGACCCAGGATAGGATGAGAAATGTGCAGGACACTAAATCCCTATCCCACCAAAGTCCAGGGTAGTCAGAGGCCAGCACCCAGATGGGCAACCCTCTGTCCACAACACCTGCCCTGCCATCTCCTGCCTAAAATTATCCCAGAAATGCTGGGGTCTGGGAAGCGTGAACCGGGAAAGGGTAACTGGCAGAAGGGAAAACACAATCCTGGTCTCGGAGCAGCAATAAAAATAAAATTAAACCCTCACACACACACATAGGATTCTTTATGTCTTCAATTGAAGTTGCCTGAATCCTTCACACTGCAACTACGTGCAAGAGGATTTTCTGAAAAAACAAACCGCACACACAACAGACCTTACTGCTCCCTTGAAGGGGCTTATTTAAGGCAAAACAAGGCCTCCCATCATTCCTGTGAGAGATCATTGTCCCCCTTGTTGCCACAGCGCCCTGTGAGGCTGTGGGAAACAAATGACCTCAGAGGCACTGAGTATGTGTCACTGCAAAAGAAAAGAGAATGGAAGGGGCTGCGGGAAGGGGGGCTGCCGGGGAGCGGGGCCCTCCACAGCGCCTCCTCCAATGATATCCCTCCAGGCACAGCGGGAAGGAGGCTTGTAGGCCCCAGGAGGCTCCATCCATCCTGTAACGGGATTAGGCTCCCATTCCCCAGAAGCAAAGCGTCTTTCTGGACATCCTGCTGCTCGCCCTGGTCAACCTGGCCTCTAACTGTCCCTCCCCACAAAGCGCCGCCGATGGCTAGCGTCTCACTGTGTGTCATGGGTGTCTCGAGTCAAGAGAGGGCTCCTGGGAGGCCCCTGAGGAGTGAGTGGGGGAGAAGAGCGTGGTCAGGGATGAGGTGGGTGGCTGGGCAGGGGGCGGACGACAAGGGCATCCTGAGACCAGGGACGGTACAGGGCATGGCAAGGGAAGATGGTGGGGCAGAGCTAGGCAACCGAACAGATGTTGAGTTTGCCTAGGACAGTGCAGGCGCTGGATAAGGAAGGCCACGCCCTGAACGGTGGCCCTGCTCTTGCTTGGGCACGCGTGGAAGAACCAGTGTGACTCCAGCCGGAAAGGGGCCGCCCACCGCGCGACTTCCTCCCGCAGACGCCAACTCCTCGCCAGTTTTGCCTCCTCTCCCAGCATCCCGAGGAACACAGTGGGGGATGCAGTTTCCATCAGAAGCACAGTAGTTGCGGGAGCCTCTGAGCGTCACACTAGTGGGGCATCCCTGCAACACGTGCGCAGGTGCCCCACACACTCGGGCCCGCGTCAGTCTCCAGCTCTCCCTAGTGGGAAAAACACTTGCTAGAGCTTCCCATTTTACCTTCAGAGGTGACACAGCCCCAGACCCTCCTCCTTGAACCACAGAGCTATGTCAACCACAGAGTGACTAACAAAAATTGCAAGGAGGACACCGTGGGGGCCCGGTGCTGGAATGAGGAGGCCTGCCTGATTCCCAGCCCGCATGCCTGCAAATTCCTCTGTTTCTCTACTGTGGAAAATTTAGAAAGCACAAATAAACCAAAAAATTAAAAATATATATTAACATATATATATACATATATATATATACGCACATCACATAGTTACTCTGTAAAATTCCTTTTATATGTGCATGCCTATATTTTCTATGGAAATATGTAGTATGCTGGTGTATGCATCTTTTTACTGTTTAGTCACCTATTTTCTGTACACAGTACCAATTTCTGAAAATATTATAGTTTCAAAAGTTCTATCAGGCCATAGGATTTACTCTGGCCTCTATACAACAGAGAGACGTGGTGTTTTACAGTCTCAGGGGTAACAAGAGCAGTTAAGTTTGCTGCATATGAAAAAGGATTTTGTACCAAAAATCTTTCCTCAGGAAACAGTCTCAACTGTGGTAATACAGGTTTTTGTGCCAAGTTGGCGACTGAGAAATGCTGGTTTGAGAGAAGCTGGGTTTACCGTATACAACTCTACCCACTTTGAGTTGTTTACCAGAAACACAAATGCCTCTGGCTGCCTCCTGCTTCCCAGTGGTACCTATGGCTGGGTAAGAACCCCCAAGGCATTTCCCTCTCATAGAAATACTCATTCCCATGAAAAGGACAAATGAGAGATAAGGATGAGAAGGAACGGAATATCCTAAATTTCTATTATAGTTCTTTTAGACCCAGTGGTTACTCTTTTTCAGAGTGGCAATAATTACGGGAAAATGTAGGCTCTGGAACCAGAAACTTGACCTGAAGCTCCCCAATCTAACCTTTCTGTGTCTTTACTTGCTTGCCTGCAGATTGGGGCTAAAGGTAATGCTTATATCATCAGATTGCTATGAAAATTAGTTAATATGGCTTGGCGCCTGTGGCTCAATCGGCTAGTGCGCCAGCCACATACACCTAAGGTGGCGGGTTAGAATCCCCAGCCCGGGCCCACCAAACAGCAATGATGGCTGCAATGAAAAAATGGCCGGGCGTTGTGGCGGGCGCCTGTGGTCCCAGCTGCTTGGGAGGCGGAGGCAGGAGACTCGCTTGAGCCCAGGAGTTGGAGGTTGCTATGAGCTGTGATGCCATGGGGCTCTACCCAGGGGGATAGCTTGGGGCTCCGCCTCAAAAAAAAAAAAAAAAAGAAAATTAGTTACTATAAATGGGTTAATATGTGAGAAAGGCTTAAAACAGTGCCTGATATATAGTAATAAATATTAGTTGCTATAGTAATTATTAGTATTAATGTATTTTTCATGGTTCACTCCCATTTAGGAATTTTAGCACCCCAGTCAAGGATTAATAAAAATAATAAAAAGAGCTAATATTTTTTTGAGAGCTCACTATGTGCCAGGCACTAGGGGTCCTTTATATGTATTATATGTGTGCAATTCTCACAATAGTTCCATGAGGGAAGCTTGCAGGCATCTTGTTAGATGCATTGTGTTAGATTGAAACACATGATATGGCTGATATTCAGACATTTTAGATCTATAAAGTAGTGACTTCTTTAGCTTTGCCTAATTTATTTGGGGTGATTGTGAAGATTTCAAGGAAACAAGAAGGTCAAGGAAAGAAGATACGCGGACAAGGACGAGAAATCTCTCCCTTTTCTCCATCTCCACCCCCCAGAGCCAAAGGATGAGGAAAGGCTAGGACATGGCTCTTAGGAACGAGGCAGGTGACAAATGATATGAGGTCTGGAAGATGAGGGGCTTAATGCCCTGGGGAACAAAGTTTAGAGACCAAGTGCAGAAGCTGTGACTCTTGAGGTTCCTGGCAATGTTTCCCCAGGCTCAGAAAACAATTTAATACCTGTTCATTTATTCAGTAGGTATTTATTGAGCACCTAATAAGAGGTCTTAAAATAGAGTGGAAATGAGAAAGACCTGGAGTCTGACATTGGCCCAGCCATTTAGCTGTGTGATCTGGGGTGAGTTCCTTAACTTATAAATGTCAGGGCTCAGAAAATAATACCCGAAAGTATGGTGCTTTGGCATGCTGAGTATACTGAACCAAAGAAAGCTGAAGGGTCTTAGAAGCAGAGTCTCTCTCGGAGCCTCTCCTGCTCTCTCGTCTTCCATCTCCCCCACAGGGAGTCACAGAAACCAGATTTCCTCTTCCCCAAGGCGGGTTGTAGAAACTAGAACCCCTCTTCCCCCAAAGTAAGCCATAAAACCTAGAAAGGTCCCTCTATTCTCTTTCTCATCTCTCCTTTCAGACCCTCATTCCAGAGTGGTGGACTGCTACAGGAAGGCCAACAAGAATCTGAAAAGACCTCCCCCCACCAAGTCTGTTACCATTAGATCATATCACATTTCTACATGGCTGTCCATTCTTCATGGGACCTAAGCATTAAAATAGATACTGTGCCCTAGGTCTTTGGTTCCTCTTTCTGAAGGCTCCCATGTTATGCAGAACTTTGGTTAAATAAATTTGTTATACTTTTCTCTTATTAGCCTGTCCTTTGTTAGCTAAGTCTCATGTCGGCTATGACCCTTCTGATGGATGAGGAAAGGTATCACAAATTTCTGCTCCACAAAAGTCTCATTTCTTCATCTATGAAAGGGAGATAATCTGACCTATGATGTGGGGTTGTTGGGAGGATTAGAGACAATGCATATGACAAAGACCTAGCACAGTGCCTGGCACACAGCACACACACACACAGTAAGAATAATTGTTACTATTGCTGCTGTTGCTGCTACCGCAGGCATTGTGCTAGACATGCCCTGAGGGTGCCAGCCAGTGAAAGAAAGAAGCATAGAAGTCATGATATGATGGGTCCTGTGAGGAGGAGGCTCAGTGCATGGAGGACAGCCTCGTATGGTGAGGAGGGCTTCACCCAGAGAAGGATGGGGAGAGGGTAATTCCAGGAGACGGGGTGGCACCTGCAAAGGCAGAGAGGCTAGACAGATGCACAGTGGGCTCTGGGCTGGGAGCAGCTCGGGGTGTGTGTGTGTGTGTGTGTGTTTGGGGGGGAGTGAAGAGGAACAAGGGGAGGTCTGAGAGAGTGGGTGGGCTGCGGGATGGAGAGCAGGTAAGTGCACGTTCTCCTCTGCCTTCACCAGGAGTTCAGGAACGAATAAGGCTAGACATATTTCTAGGGATTCTTCTTTGAACTGCCAAGTAAATTGTTTCGATGTTTAAGTGTTGCTTGAGACCTAGAGCCTAGCCCAGGCTGACTAGGCTGAGTGCCCTGATCCCTGCAAACAATGAGAAAAGCAAACAAGCAAAACGTATGCAGACCAAAGGTGAACTGGGGGGAGTCTTCTTCTTTTCTTTCTCCTTTCAGTGTCCCAGAGGACTGGTCTCCAAAGTCTATATTTCAAACTAAAAGAACAGACAGTTTTAACTTCTAAATACTGGCAGAGAAGAAACATCACCCTTTTTAGAGAGAGAAAAAAACACACCACCCATAATCTTCAGCAACATTTTTGCCAGGAGCATTCAAAATGATTCCTTCAGGGTAGCCAAGAGGAGCCCTCAAAAGGTGAAAGAACTCGCAGATAACGTCTGGCTTCTGAGGGCAGCAGCTGCCATTAGGAACTGCAGCGGCCTAAAGGCAGCCGAGGCAAGGCGGAGGGCGGGCCTGGCTGCCCACACTGCCCCTCCACCTGTGTTTGCAGGCAGCAGCTGTTTGTGTTTACCACTTACTACCTTGCAGCAAAGGGGGGTGGGAGAGGGACTTAGTTTTCAGTCTCCCCCAGTGACTGCCTTTCTCCTTTTCCCCAGCTCCCTGGATCCCTCTCCCAAAGCAACAAAATGTCCTGCTTGCCCCTGAGCTAAAGGAATCCAATCACCCAGAAAGAGAGACTTTATGAGCTTTCTGGGGGCTCTGGGCGGATGGAAGGGATTAAAGCAAGGTGTGCTTTATGTCTTTTGTAGTTTACTCTCCCGCTGCCTTATGGGGAAGGCAATTCCCCACCCTAGGACAGGTCTGCTTCTTCCTCTCGGTGGGTTCTGTTTTGCTTTCCTCCCCCATGGTTTTTTGTAAGGTGGAGGGAGGACACAGTAAAACCCCATTTCAGACACATCATAAAACTCGGAGAGGCTGCCCTGTGGCAGCTTCAAGCCGGTTGGGTGTGCCCACTATTCAGCTGCTCCTCTTTGGAGTGGTGGGAATTAAGAGAGATTTCCAGCCATTCTGTCACTACCCACTGAGACTGTAGCAGAGGGACACAGCTCAGCCCTAACTTCTCCAGGATTGGCGGGTCTCTGATTAGTCTGGTGAATTTCTTCTTTTGTTAAGGATATTCAAATTCTATGATACAGTCAAATATAAAACAGGATATTCTCCTAACATATCTTTCTAATGACTTTAAAAATTTCCTTGCCATAGGCTTTCACATCATATGATCCAACTGAAGAAAAATCTACAGCCCAGATCCTGCATTCCAGGATAGACCAAACCATAACCCTCGCAGAGTTTTCAGACAGGACCAAAGAAGCAAGTCACAGCGGAGGGAGTACAACTGAGCCATAAACACACTAAAAGATGCTCCATCTCTCTAGTAGTAAAGCAAACAGAATCAACAAGTAGGTATCAGTTTCACTGAAAAGATTCACAAAGATTGAAAAAAACATTAGCTGCCAGCGTGGGAAATGGTATGAGGGACCAAGAATTCACAGACACTACTGTGGGCCTGCAAACTGATAGACTTCTGACAGGTAGTTTGGTAATCCACATGAAAAGTGAGACACGCTTAGAACCTGCTAATATCACCTCAGGAATGCAGGCTACTTCCTTTTATTGTGCTTCACTTTATTGGACTTTTCAGATATTGCATTTTTTACAAATTGAAGGTTTATAGCCACCTTGTGTCCAACAAATCTATGGATGCCACCTTTCTAGAAGTACATGTTTACTTCATGTCATGTTTTGGTAATTCTCACAATATGTCAAAATTTTTTATTATTAGAAAAAAATCATTTTATCATAAAGACATTTGCATTAGATATTTATCACAGTTCAATTTACAATCAACAAAATGTAGAAACAACCTAAACGCCCACCAACCCAGGAATGGATTAACAAGCTGTGGTATATGTATGCCATGGAATACTGTTCAGCCATTAAAAAGATGGAGACTTTACATTTTTTGTATTAGCCTGGACAGAGTTGGAACACATTCATCTTAGTAAAGTATCATAAGAATGGAGAAGCAAGAATCCAATGTACTCAATTCTAATATAAAGCCAGTAGATGATCTAATTTCTAATACATACCCACATAAGAGAAAACTCAATTCAATTCAAGGTGGGGGGTGAAGGAATGAAGGAGTGGGAAGAGAGGGGGAGAAAGGGAAAGGGATGTGTTCCCACTTAACGGGCACAATGTTAAGGTGTATAATACACCTCTTGGGGGTGGGACACAATTACAGGAGGGGCTCTACCAAACAAATGCAAACATTGTAAACATTGTAACCTAATTCTTTGTACCCTCAAATTAACCTGAAACAATAATAAAAAAAAATTAGGAAAAAGTTTCTCATTATTACATATTATTATGTCTGTTACAGTGATCTGTAGTCATCTTTGATATTACTATTTTAATTGTATTGTGAATACACGATACAACAGTATATTAAAATGGTGATTAAAATATTACTATTTTAATTGTGCCCATATAAGGTGGTGAACTTAATTGGCAAATGTGGTGTGTGTTCTGACTGCTCCACTGATGGGCCAGTCACCCATCTTCTTCCCTCTCCTTGGGACTCCCTGTCCCCTGAGATACAGCAATATTGAAATTGGCCAGTTAGTACCCTCTAAGTGTTCAAGTGAAAAAAAGAGTCACATATATCTTATATACAATTAAAACCCCGAAATGATTCAGCTTAGTGAGAAAGGCATGCCAAAAGCTGAGTCTGTCCAAAACCTAGTCCTCTTGAGGCAGTTGGTCAAATTGTGAATGCAAAGGAAAAGTTCTTAAAAGAAATTGAAAGTGCCCCTCCAGTGAGCCCACGAATGATAAGAAGTGCAACAAACAGCTTTATTGCTGATAGAGAGAAAGTTTGAGCTGTCTAGATAGAAGATGAAACCAGCCACAACATTCCCTTAAGTCAAAGAACAGGTAAGGGCCTGACTCTTCAGTTTTATGAAGGGCAGACCAGGCATAGTGGCTCACACCTGTAATTCTAGCACTTTGGGAAGCTCAGTTGGGAGAATTGCTTGAGGCTGTAATTTTGAAACTAGCCAGGGTAATAGCAAGACCTCATCTTTACAGAAAAGAAAGAAAACAGAAAGAAGGCGAGAGAGAGGGAGGATGGGAGGGAGGGAGAGAGGGAGAGAGGGAAGGAGGGAGGGAGGGATGGAGGAAGGGAGGAAGGGAGGAAGGTAGAAGGGAGGAAGGGAGGGAGGAAGGGAGGAAGGAAGGAAGGAAGGAAGGAAGGAAGGAAGGAAGGAAGGAAGGAAGGAAGGAAGGAAGGAGGAAGGACGGAGAGAATTTATAAAGGCTGAGAGAGGTGAGGTTGATTGATGAGGTTTAAGGAAAGAAGCCATCTCCATAACATCAAAGTGCAAGGAGAAGCAGCAGGTGCTCATGAAGAAGCTGCAGCAAGTTCTCCAGATGCTCTTGCTAAGATCACTGATGAAAGTGGTCACACTAAACAACTGATTTACCATGCAGACAAAATAGCCTTCTATTGGGAGATGATGCCATCTAGAACTTTCATAGCTACAGAGAACTCAAGGCCTGACGTCAAAGCTTCAAAAGACAAGCTGACTCTCTTGGTACAGGTTAATGCCAGTGGTGACTTAAAATTGAAGCCAATGTTCATTTACCATTGCAAAAATCCTAGGGCTCTTATGAATTATGCTAAATCTACTCTGCCTGTGCCAGATAATAGCACATCTGTTTATAGCATGGTTTATACAATATTTTAAGCCCACTGTTAAGACATACTGCTCAGGACAAAAGAGTCTATTCAAAATATTACTGCTGGTTAGCCAAGAGCTCTGATGGGCAAGGAAATTAATGTTATGTTCATGTCTGCCAACACAACATCCATTCTGTAGCCCATGGATCAGGAGTGATTTTGGCTTTTAAGTCTTATTTAAGAAATACATTTCATAAGGCTATAGCTGCAGAAAGTGATTTCTCTAATGGACCTATGCAAAATAAACTTAAAAAACTCCTGGGGCTCGGCGCCTGTGGCTCAGTTGGCTAAGGCGCCAGCCACGTACACCTAAGGTGGCGGGTTAGAATCCCCAGCCCGGGCCCGCCAAACAAAACAATGATGGCTGCAACCAAAAAATGGCCGGGCGTTGTGGTGGGCGCCTGTGGTCCCAGCTACTTGGGAGGCGGAGGCAGGAGACTCACTTGAGCCCAGGAGTTGGAGGTTGCTATGAGCTGTGATGCCATGGCACTC